>JAYJMH010081362.1:0-10100 GCA_036873815.1 Phacellophora camtschatica | reverse complement strand
CGTGTAAACGGGAGGCTGATCCGCAACACTTTTGTATCGGATCAAAAGTGATCCGATACCGTGTAAACGGGGTCTTAAAAACTATATGCAAAAGTGGAGAAGGCGGAGAATTGTGATGTCAAAAGAAAATTTAAGAAGATTCGCCAGCTCCTTCATGCGGTCACGTTATGGTCCCAGCTGACAAAATAAGTTCATCCGAGGAGGGAGTCAGATTCAGAATATTCAAACAAATTGTAATACGCAATTTCAGGGTTTTTAAACTTCATTTCCATGCTTACTCCTTATTCTAAAGAAAGACGTAACGAAAACAAAGGAATTTTTGAAGTGGAAATTTTTTCTGGTGAATGCGAAAAAACCAAAAAGAGATAAGCGTTCAGAAAAATAAAATTTTATTATGAATAGGAGATGGTTCTTTGCAGAATGTTTGTGATTTGGTCGATTGGACATTGATAGTAGATACAAAACACGGTAATTTTTGTTCCACTTGTTAACTTCCAACGTGTCGTTGCGAAACTCGAAATGGCGTTTATTATACCAAAACATTTACTAATTATATTATTTAGGAGAAAAGATTAACGAACGTTTAAACGAGTAAACGAATAAAAAACGAGAAAAGATTGTACATTTGCTAGGTATCTATTAATCCGTATTTTCTTTTCATTTTTTGTCAGCCTTGTTAACCACCCCAGGGGGCAGTACCCCCTGACTTGGGTAAGGAGGCGTGTGCTATATTTTTGGGTATGATGTTTTGATTCCATAAACACATTTTTGGGTCCGAAAACTTTTTCATAAAAAATTATAATTTTGGATCTGAAAATTTGGGTAAAGGATTAAGAAATAACACAGAAATGTTAATAAGCAGACGTTATAGGCAGCAAAATTGTCATAATAGGAGCAATACTATTATATTTTTGGGGTATGCCTTTTCCTTCCATTATATATTTAGGTCAGCTTAAGTTTTTACTTGGACACGCCCCCCTATCCATATTAGATGGTACTCCCCCCTTGGTAAATACACGAGCAAATATCATTGTACGTGCGATTCACCGCACAGATAGTATTTTGCTCATGAAAAGGTTTGCCATTTTTTATGTCTAGCCAATTTATCCTCCTTCTCTGCTCGCCATATGTAATGACTGTACCTCGCCATATGTAATGACTGTACCCTCCTTCTCTGCTCGCCACTGCACATTGTTTCAACGTCTTGTTCAATTTCTACCCTACCATCCTCCCAGAACAATATTTGGCAAAATTGTTTTACCAGAGTCCAGAAAAATATCGTGGTTCCACGGCTCTGAGCTGGTTCAAAGTTGAGGTTATATTTGAGTAAGGGCAATATTTTCTACTTAAAGCTCCAATGGGAAGCTTTAAAAAGTAATTATCAATCCCTCATAATGGCAGGAATACCTTGAATGAAGTGTCTATTTGTGTAGGCATGCTTGTTTATTCCAATGAAAGTTGAATTGTTTTAGATTAGGGATTATACCGTACAAATTGTACTTTGTTGATATTATATGACTATTTCAATCGAGGTAGGTTTCAGAAATGGAATTTCCAACCAGAGGACGGTTGATCTTTTTTCTGGACTCTTGTGTTTTACTATTTTTAGATGGTGGAGATACTACTCAAAGGCAAATAAACTTTCTCAGGAAACTCAAATCACCCAAGAGGCAAAAGCAAAACTACAGAATTCTTACATCTGAGCTTGTCACTGAAGTAAAAACTCTCAAACAAGAGCTTGCATACTATCAAAGTGCTTTATATGAATTGGGTCAAAAGAAATCAAAAAGAGGTTCGATACCTCATCATTGCCAGGACGGTTATGGGATTGCAAAGTGTCAGGTTTGTCCACGTTAATTTTACATGCGTGTTCAGTCATTTTTTTTTATTTCTTTTGGTCATTGGTTTATTTACAAAGCATTCATACATCAAGGAAAACCTCCAAGGCCCTGCCCCAAAACGAAATAAATACACAATTCTGGTTGTTAAGGGATCGCGGAGCAGTCTGAAAGTGGTGGGGCTAAAAGGACGAACGCCACTCAAAAGCAACCAGAGAACAACGAAAGATGGAGGAAATACAGATTTTTGCAAAACTAGTTTTTATTTGGAAATCGTTTATGAATAGTCTGGGTTTGAATGGGATATTTCAAAAGATTTTGTTCTGACAAAATGTTTTTCCTATGATTTAATCTGATTTGGCATTTTATCACAGTAATTTATATCATCAAACAAATTAAAATAAACCAACCCAGACGAAAGCGAGCTCGAGACAAGACAGAAATCAGGCTCAGATTTACATTGAATCGGGTAAGGAAATTACCACAAGGAATCATTGCAGGCCACTATTTTCCCAATAATCCTAAAGTAATCGATTTTCCTCCATGAGACAACAGATGTCTTTTTTTAACAAGAACTCCTTATTGGCTCAGCTATTATTTTCCATGTGGTTAAAGCTTCTTAATGGAAATATTGGATAAGTGGTTAGATAGTGGTTGATGGTAAACCCTTTTGGGATGTCTGTTTGTAACATGTGCTTAACTCATTTACTCACACACACATACATACACATACACACACAACTGACATGTATGAAGAATATCATTTCAATGGAAACATTTTACGGGGGTTTGATATCTTGAAGCCTGGCGATGGTGATGTATTGGCGATGTCTTGTCACTGTTGTCTGGCAATGTTCTGGAGATGTCTTGTAGCCTGGAACTGCTGTCTAGGTTAAAAAAAAAACGGGCCCTTTATGCCAAAACAGGCCATAAAACCGACCCGTATGTTAGAAAATCTGAGCAAAAACGACCTGTTTGGGTGGTACACCGTTTTTTGAGAAACCTTTAAGAAACTTTCAGTACCAATTCGTGAAAAATTACGAAACTCAGCACCGAAGTGCTTTAAAAATTTCTTATAAAAAATGTGTGTATTTTTACTGATTGTCATTAAACTTAAATTTAAAATACCAATGATATTTTTCAGAAAATCTTGTATAATTTTCTGCCTCACACTGTGTGCTGTTTTTTATTTCCAGTTATATTTATATATATATACGTTATTTCCTGTTGATTATTTCTAGTTTTGAAATAGGGCACAACTATTATTCGACTTTCTGTCTACAGGTTTTGCACGTAGCAATCGTATGTGCTGGCTTCAAGGACAGCAGAAGAGTTGTAACTTTGATAAAGTCAGTCTTATTTCATCGAAGACAGCCGCTTCATTTTCATTTTATTTCGGATCAAAACGCTAAGCTTGTTTTGAAGACTTTGTTTGATACATGGAAACTTCAACAAGGTAATTTTTAGCTGTTTTGACAATTTTGAATCAGGTGTAAGTTTATAATAAGTTATAACACGAGACACCCCTGTCAGGGATCCGGTGGCATGGTAGAAAGCCACCCGGAAATATTTTCCTTACTATTCCATTCATTGTTGTATGCTTTTATGGGCTAGGGATTGCCTGTTTTCTCCAGACTCTTGGCGGGGAACGCAGTTTTTGGCAGGGGAAATTTTAAAACAATCCGAGGACAAAGACGAATTTTCCACCAGGGAATTGTCCTAGGCACTTAGACGGGGGTCTCATGAGACAAAGTGTCATGTGTAAATACTCTAACTTAGATCTAGACTTGCCCCAAGTTTATTTCGTGCCAAATCACAAATTTTATTTCGTACTCAATATATCGAGGGAATGCCATATCGAGGGAATGTTCCGCTGAGTTCATAGCATTCCCTCGATATGGCATTCCCTCGATATAATGAGTATTAAATAAAAATTTGTGATTTGGCATGAAATAGATTTGGGGCAAGTCTAACTTAGATCCTGTTGGTGAAATTTTCATATTATTGTGGCCAGCATCGAAAAATTTGCAAGAAAAATATATACCTTGTATGCCTTTAAATTCAAATCACTTATAAATGGCACTTATGAAAGTCACTTATGAATGGCATCATACCATGAAATCCGTTTTATAGAAACTTGTCGAATTTATTCAAAGAAATGTTCGAATTTTGAGAAAATCCAAATCCAAATACCCTAATGAAAAAATGAGTGGTGGTTCTTTTAAAGCCTCTTATTTGCTGCTCGCAATCTCGTTTCCAATGAGTTAATCATTGCGGTATAGTCATGGCTTATTTCAAATGTCGCATTTGTGTCAAGTCAAATTCAGTTTAAATATATTGAATCTCACAAACGTTACAAAAATTCGTCTCGGATTTAAAGGTTAAACTTCACTTAGATCTGGTTATTTTGACAACTGTACCTTATCAATTTCGAAATCATTTAACGAATCATAATAAAATTTCTCTCGAGTTTGACCGATTTTAGTCAAATAAATTTTCTTATTTAAGTTGGCCTTCTATCTACCCACAAAATCTTACAATTATCCAATTGCCCATTTTTAAAAAATTGTATTAATATTGATCATGTGATTTAACTTTCATATTTCTTTTGCGTGGTTTTGATACTGTATCTCAGCTGTGACATTGGTATTTAAAAAAATAAACGCTTTAAGCCTCTTGAAGGAAGTGTTGGTACATTAATGTAAACGTTCGAATTTGCTAATAACAATTCTTGCAAAGGAACAGTCATTAGTTATGGCACGGAGATGGCGGAGGTAATTCAAATTTTATGTCATCCATATTGTTTCTTCGTTTCTTTCTTTCAGATAAACGTCTATGAAAATTAATGACTGCCTGTCAACCCCCTGTTTGCCTTAATTAATGACTGCTCCCTGACATTTGAATCTTATCTAAATTTTAATTTGTAAGGGCAGCTGCGTATATAAATGAAATGCAAGAGTTTAGGAAGTTATTCTTACTTTTGCCGATAGTTTAGAAAGGCGAAAGGCACGTATGCTTAAATAACAGCCTAGAAGAGGCACTTCGTGCCATAAAAGGGTATTTGCAAAATCTTTGGGTACCCCTCGGCTCTTACCTTGCCCCGTGTCTCTGGTGGAATGATATTAATATCCCTATAAAATTTACTATCAGAAAAAACAATTCTACGCTGTTGATGATCGAGCCTCATGGTTTTTTGTTTGCAATTGTTTTGATTTTTGATTTATTTTCGTTGCAGTACTTATAACCTTTTACGATACAGAAAAAGCAAGGGTGAGTAGTGTTATTGTGAGCAAGAAAAACAAAATGTCTACTTTATTTGCGATTGGAATTATTATTCTGGGTTTGGTAGCAAGGTATGAAGACTTTGAGTCCAGTGGCAAACTTTTCATTCATCATTTCATTAATTCTCAAATTGTCTAAACCAACTCAAATTGTCTAAACCAACGTTATAGATTTAAACAGCTAGACAAGGGAACTAAGCAAACATGCTAAAATATAAAGATATAAATACTGCATACTATAGATTGATAATATAAATACACACACATCTTATACATAGATATATATATATATATCATCAATATATCTTGAATTCATTTGTAAATTCCCCTTAACATTAGAAACTGCTTTTCCAGTTGTAGGCTATAAGGTCAGTTTCTTATTTATGGTTCATATTTGCAAAATCCTCAGGCTAAAGTTTCTTAAATTGAGTTTCTTTTATGCGGGTATTTACTGTATACCAAGCCAGGAAATTTTCAACTCATCCGTTGCTTTTTTGCTGAAAGTCTTTTTGCTGATTATTGTGCTCCAAATAGCATAAAGCATTGTTAGTTATTTTTTCATTGGAGATTGAAATTCGGTTTTGACCACTGATATGAAAATTATTTCATGTTTTTTCATGTAGCCTGATATCGAATGGATTCCAAATCGCCATTATTCAGGAATTTATGGACTGATGAAGTTGACATTAACAGAAACACTATCTCAATCATTGGACCAGGTAAACTGTCTTTTTTATAATTTTCATTTAATTTTATATATTTATCTACGGAGAGGGTTACCCTTAAACACAGAGTGCTGTTTTTCAAGGGGCCCCACCAAAAAATCAAAGTAATTTGCTAATAATGATACAAAACGAACACCAAAACTATAAAAACCTACTTACTGTATAAAAATCCAGTTAAGGGATTAGTTATTTTTAATGCCGGGTACAGGGGCGGAGGAATTCTTGCCGGGGTATCAAAACTCTTGGGTGTATTTTAATGGGATATGAAATTTATTCAAATTAATTGGAGGGGTTATGCAAATATTTCAGAAAATCGTCAAAAATATTGGATTCAAGCAACTGATTTTAACGGTTTCCACAAATCTTATTTGTCCTTACAAGTAATTTCTAGCACAAATACTTACATATATTTCGATGATGCTTTCGAAATGTTTTTGGGCTTCCTGGGAAAAAATGTAATGAAGAATGGTTTAAAATCACAAGTTTGGGGGTATGAAATATTTAAATGCAAAATATGTGGGGCATGAAACTTATTTTCACTGAGATTATGGGGTACGAATCTTCTCAAATGTTTTTCAAAATTCCTCCACCCCGGAACCCGGCATTAAAATGACTGGTCCCTAAGTTCCTATTGATATTTGAAATGCTCCTCATCAAATCGAAGATTTAAGCTCCAAATCATTTACAACTTTTGAGTTCCTTTAAAGTTCGCGTTTTTGGCGCACTTTTTATCACTATTGTTTCAATCTTTCTATTTATATCATCAATTTGCTTTCAATCAGATTAGCTTGAAAATGATGTTAGGATGGCATCGAAACGTCGCTAAAAAATTAACTTATTATTGATAAGTCTCATTTTAAAATGCTATCAGAAAAATATTACGAACCCTAAAACCCGTTCATTGAATAGATGATTGCAAAAAATATGACGACGTGTGGCAAAGGAGTTTAAATTGTTTTAAATCAAATTTCCAAATTTGATTTTCCTGTTTTGTAAACGATTCCATATTTTGAATTTTTTCTCTAAACTTAAGGTCATTGTTCTGGACACTGATGTTTTCTTTTTGGCAGACATTGCCGAACTTTGGAGTCAGTTCCAAAATTTTACACAAAAACAGGTATATATTTTTTTATTTCAAAGTTTAATTGGCTTGCTAAAATACAATATATTTTTAGTGTTCGTTTTTTAGATATTTTTAATGGTGCTACGTTGTTTGTCTTCGAGATATTTAAAGATGTTGATATGCTTTGTAAAGGTCACTGAAAAAGAAAGAAACTCTCACATTGGCCTCCTTGTACTGTGCTTCTTTCTTTTGCTTACACGTATTGTTTTAACATGAGATACCGAGAATTCGGTCCGGTACTTAAAGGTTTTTACAAATGTCCACTTCTGAGTACTGAAAGTTTCTTAGCAGTTTCTTTCTCTTTTTTCTAAGATAAATCTTGCATTTATGACAGCACACCGCCTGTGCCTTCTTATATCGTGTATTGAGAGGCTATATATGCCACTAATAATACAAATACAACTAAATACTCAGACAGCCATGAAACTAGCAATTTTTTAAATCTATAGAAACGGAAATTATTTAAACAATTTCTATAGGAAAAATTTCTCCACTACCCAAATTTCTTAATTTTTTGAGGAGCCGGGTTTTTGTAATCCGGTTTCTTATAAAAAAAAGTTTATTTTACATATATAGAAATACTAAAATTGTTACCTTTTGCAGCTAAAAATTGGATTGGATTATTCATCAATTAAACAAACTAAGCAAATAATTATTTTAAAATAGTTCTTTGTTAATATGTTTGTGAATTGTGGATTGTTAATAATGTTGTGAATATTGTTCATTGTTAATAATTAATTAACACTTTTATTGACATTGTTAATATGTTTGTGAATCTACTACAGTCTGAAAAGATTTTTGCGTTCATTGCTTTGATATTTAAGGCAAATATTTACTACAAAAGGAATAAGTTGAAGGAAAGTAATTGCTAGATTGATTAAATCGGTTGTTCCGCTGTTATGTTCATTTTACGAAAGGACAAGCCTACAAATTTAGCTCATGTGATTATTTACGGAAATATTGGCAGCACAGGCTCCTTTGTAGAGGTTCCCTATTTTCACGTGCGAATTTTTTGCGATGCTAGTAATGAGATGCAATTGCCTCTGCAAATGAAAGTATAAACGTGGTAACAAAATTGCTTGGCTTCGATTGGCAGTGCTTCAGTAATATTTACGGTACTTTGCTGCTGCTTCTTCTTTGAAAGCTGCCGCTTCTACGTAAAGACTTTACATATTACCTATTTTGGCGAACATAACTGCATTAGATGTTAAGGTCATATGTCTTAT
Source organism: Phacellophora camtschatica (assembly GCA_036873815.1). NCBI lineage: Eukaryota > Metazoa > Cnidaria > Scyphozoa > Semaeostomeae > Ulmaridae > Phacellophora > Phacellophora camtschatica. Next base: position 1,907 of record JAYJMH010081362.1, on the reverse strand, counting down.
TGCCAAACTGCGTAAAACGCCATATTTTTATCAAGCAAATGCAGACGGAATTCCTTTTTTAGTTAAGATATTTATCATAACTTTAACTATTGAATTAAGTTTGTTTTCTTGGGATAGTTTTTGTGAAATTAAATTCATATTTTATTAACACATGTTAATTAGAAATTTATGCCAAAATAGCACAATAGCACTGCATTGCCTCCACATGACATCCTGGTACCTCTATGTGACATCCTCGTCGTACAGATCTCTTCCGCCAGCTTTCTAGCCTTCTCGAACTAGCTACTGGGAGCAAGGATTTCCTTCTGGTTTGATTTAGTTGATGCTACGATTTGGTTAATGATACCTTCAATCAATTTACACCTTCAATCAATCAATCAATCAATCAATATATTTATTTGTAGAATACAATAATTTACTACAATGGGTATATTATGAATGGAGAGAAAAATTCAACAGTGGTTATCTGTGGTTTAGCATTTTGTCTCACAGTAGATCTGTTTGTACGGTTAATTTGTTTGTTTATTGATATAATGTTTTTGAAAAATGTACTACTCATTGTAAGTGGCATTTATAGTGAGGACCCACCGAAAATAGGTCTTTACTCACAGTCGATGGCCCAGCTAAAGGCAAGTATTTTTTATGTATTAGTTCCCTTTATTCTATAAACAGACATCAATTCTGAGAGTAAATTTCGTTTTTTGTTTTGTCTTTAGGCCATTGGGTTAGTTGAAAACCAAAGCAAATGGTATCTTGGCAGCTTGTTCAGAAATTTAAAACCATGGCCTGCTTTGGTATGTATCACCAACCCATGCTTTAGAATTTTGCATACAGAATTTTGCTTAATCTAAAACATTTGCACGAAAAGGCGATTTTCACCGTGCCCTGTATTACAGCATGATATTGATAATTTCGTTTGCATTTTATTGAGAGAGAAAATATATATGTTGATAATTAAGAATCAGAAGCTTGCAACCTTCTCTTGAAACCTAATCAACATTTTATATTATATCTGTTAAGAAGTAGCGTACAAGATATTGGAGTGGTAGGCTTTGCAAGGTGATAAAACTTTACATTAGTGATTAAAGTAAAGACGCTTAATCCATACAATTGTATTTCATATCTCATATTTCGTTGTAAATTTTAAACCTTATTCACGAAATTTAAAATGCATCTACTTTTTAGGGACGTGGTTTTAACACTGGAGTAATTTTGCTTGATCTAAGGAAACTGCGGCACTTGAAATGGTCTCATCTTTGGAGATTAACAGCTGAGAAGGAGCTAATGAACTTGCATCACACGCATCTTGCAGATCAGGTAACTTTGTCACAAGCCTTTGTTGAAATGTGCTGTTTTTTATCTTTTTTGAATAGCTAAATGGTCTGTTGATGAACGACTTATGTAAAATATTATCAGGAGGGTGTACATCGTTGACCGATGTACATATTGTTGTGTGTTGTTAATCTTAACACTTGTTTGTGCTGTTAGTTTATTCGATAAGTCACGCTCTGACAATAGCGTATACCTGAAAAATTCATGCATTAACACTTGTGTCAACATGTGTGCGTGGAGAAAATGAAAATGATGGGAAAGAGCGTGGAAAAAATGAAAATGATGATGAAAGCATTTGTTTTGACTAAATTTAGGTACTGCCCACTGATATGCCCAGGGGGTTCACTTGAATTTTTTATATACGGGGGGGTCCATCCGATAATTTTGGGTAAGAATTTGCTATGTGATCCGATACTTTTAGGTACCTGATTTGCAAAATATAATTTTTTGATACTTTTGGGTAGCTGACTTATAAAAATATCTTTTTTGAAACTTTTTGGTTTAATCAATGCATACCAGATGCAAAACAGTTCTGATTTTTTTCAACATCTGTCAAAACAAGGTTTTTGCAATCC
>JAYJMH010081351.1:0-10102 GCA_036873815.1 Phacellophora camtschatica | reverse complement strand
TCTTGTCTTTCTCCTCAAAAGTGTTGTTAATCCTCTCTCCTTCAGTTTTGCCACTTTTGCTACTACCGGTGCAACATCATACCAAATCTTCCCCATATTTTGGAAAGCAGTCAACATCCTGGAGAATATCAACCTTAAAGTCATTGCTGCCACTGCTGATGGAGCTTCTTCAAACCGTAAATTTTTTAGAATGCACAAAGCCCTTGGCGCTGATTCTCAAGAAAGTGTAGCTTATCGCACTGAAAATCTCTTCAGCAAAGAAAAGTGTTTATTTAGTTTTTTGCTTTTGTCCCTCATCTTATCAAAACCGCACGCAATTGTCTTGCCAACTCAGGTTCTGGCCGTGCCACTCGCTTCACGTGGAACGATGGTTTCCATATTCTCTGGTCTCAATTTTATTTTGATGATTTGGATAGTGGTCTCAAGATGTTCCCAAAGCTAACCAGTGATCACTTTAGTACGCCATACTCCATCATGAGAGTTCATCTTGCAGCATAAATCTTATCTGACACAGTCGCCATCTGCTTGGAAAAATTTGGACCCCCTGAAGCTGCAGGAACAGCGAAATTCTACTCCATGATGGATAAGTTCTTTGATTGTTTAAATGTAGGAAATTCTACCGAGCATGTCCTAAAGAAGAAGCCTTTTTGAAGCCATTTTCTTCCTGTGATGATGAAATATTCACATGGCTGGATGAATTCCTTGCATATTTCGACCAGTGGAAAGATTCGATTGACGTGATGGAGAGTTCTCAGCAGGTGCCACAAGCAACATGTTCATTTCTTGGCAAACTTATGAAGGCCTTCAAACAACCATCTATTCCTTCAAAGAAGTTTGTAAATTTTAGTTTGAAAATGGTGTTTCATACATCTTATCAAACAGATTTTGTCAAGATGATCTGGAAAATAATTTGGAAGACAACGTGCAATTGGAAGTCGTCGGGATAACCCATCCATCAAAGATGTTGGTTATAATGATAATACCATCATGACCCAGTTCTCTGTTCGACCCATTGCCGGGAATGTTCAAGTCAATGTTGCCAAATATGACATCAATAATTCTGAACCTTTGCGGAATCGAAATAAGAACAAATGAAAATCATACATGTTTCTGAACCGTATACTATACAGGTATTATTTCTGAAGTAAACACCTATAAACCACAAATAAGAAATTTGCATTTTAATTGCAGAAATAAAGGGTGTCATGCCAATGCAATCATCAAACAGCAAAGAATAACATAAAACTCTGAGTTACAGCATAAACTTGTTTTTACTTGCCTTTACTTTTCCAATTATATTTCCCTCTACTTTATAGTATTAATAAGCACTGTTTTCTGCAGCAAAGACAAGAAATGAAGTTATTCTCTAATTTTGATTTTATAAAGTATGCTTTAATGAACACCCAAATGTGCTGTAGGATCATCTTCATAGGAGTGTCCAGTATAAGAAATTGTTTTATAAGAAATTGTTTTATAAGAAACTAGTTCTAAAATGGCCAAAAAGAAATTCTGGTACTACATTCAAGAACAATTAAGAAGCTGACAAAATTTAATTTCTTGAAAAAGAATGGTTTGATGACAGTTTGCACAGCTTTGCGTTTTTTAATATCAATTTAAACCACAGAAGCTGTCTCTCTAACCTCTAAGAAAACTATGTTTTGCTTTGTCAATTTTTGTCTCCAAACAATTGGTAACTTTTAGCTTTGATGTGAATTGCTTTTTTGGGGTGACCTACAGGTTATATCAATGCAAAATACCAATCCTTTGCCAATAAAAATGCTCAAAATTTAAAACCATGGGACAATATTAGGCTTAAAAATAATAATAACTTTTGGTATTAAAGCACTCTAATTTCCATGTGAAATTAAAAAAATGGTTTAGTATTAAATGTGGATCCAGGTTTCTAATAAAAAAATATATGCAGGTCTAAATTTACCAACAGACTACTTTTTGTGCTAAAATCATTGTTTTACATATTTGAAATACTGAGGATAACCCATACTAGTATATATGCTGGTAAAAATTTCAGCCTCTGTGTGCGAACTGTGGCATGGAGCACGTTAATGAAAACAAATTTTTAAACTGACACAAATTTTTCAATTCATTTACCCCCTGAAAATGTCTTGTTGCTTGTTTGTCAATAATGGGCCTTTAGATCTTCCTTGGGTGAACGTGATGTGGACAAAAAATATTATGCTATGTCAAAGTCATTTACAATGTGCATTAATTTTTTATACAAAAGTTCCAATTTTTTAGTGTCCTTTGTCTTTTGAAACACTTGCTGTTTATATTTCTGTTCGGAGTAACCTTTTCCTTGATTGATGTTTGTCAATTTTATGTTTTTCCCTCACATCTTTTGCAAACAAAAAGGTTTGCACTCTAACATACAATGTCAGAATATGTTCCAATAAGTCCATGCTGACTTCTTTATTGACTTTGATGTTACAATTTGAACATATTTCATTATAATTTGAGAGCACAGAAGGGATTTTTAAAATTTCTGAAACTACTTCTTCACATACTAATTTTGTTTTAAAAGAGGCAGTTCTTGAACGAAATGATAATTCTGATTGCTTGAAAATTTTTTCAATATTTTTGTTTGCTCTCCATAGACCACCTCTGTCACGAGCATTGATCAGTGTTTGATTTACATCATTGTCAACTTTGCACGCTTGAAGAATAGATGTGATTTGCTCATATGAATTTCTTTGTTTTGTTGAATAGCGAAATTTTGAATACAGTTTGTGCAAAATAAACCCAGAAAGATATTGAAGACTTTTCTCTTCGTTCTCTGACAATAACTTTGGCTCTGTTGTGCTCTCCAAGCAGTCCACTTCCAGACCAGATAAATGGCTCAAAATAAGGTTTGCTACCTCTGACATCAGTGTATTCGAAATGAATGACTCTTCAAATTTTGATGGAAGAAGGTTGAATAATAATAAAGAAAAGAAACCAGAATAAAACTTTTCGGCATCACCATTAAAAGCGTCAATCACTTTTCTCAATTTCGACCACAATTCAACAGCATCGTCGTTGTTGAATGAAAAGCAATCTTTGGAAAATTTCTCACGTAAGATCCGAGGAAAACATTGATCAGAAGATATCTTCTCGGCGCACTTTAAAACCATGCCTTTGAGCTGGAGAGGATGAAGCTTCCTCAGGCTAATTTCATCAGATGGAGCAGAGGAAGATGATTGTTTTATTTTTGCGCTTGAAGTAGAAGCAGTGCTTCCAGTTGAAGAAAAAAGATTCTGATGTTTTGCATTTGAATGCCGGGTTAGGCCGCGGCGAGATTTACAAACCTTCCCACAGGTTTCGCATTTATGAATAACTGTATCTTTTTCGTACTCTTCTACCTCCATAGCTATATCTTCAATTTGTTGATTTAACGCAGGATCAACAATATGAATTTTACGTTATCGTTATCAATGTTTAATAGATTTGTCATATTAGATCAACCGTTACTAATAGATAATTTAAATTGGAAATGTAGTTTAATTGGTTGTTTGTTTAATGCGAAAGAAACATCTACAAAAGCTGGTGTCATTGCTATTTGTTGTAACTTTATTAGTGATATATTTCTTAACACATCTCTACCCGTATTAGCATTAGCAAAATACGACAAAAATACGAAATTATTTCATCGTTCTCCAATAAACCCAACATCATTTATTATTTCGAGAACTAATCTTCAAACGTTCGAGTTAAGAGTTTTGGATTGGCAAACTCGAATAGATATAACCGATTCAATAGATGGAAATTGTCGAATCTAACTTATTATTCACACATAAATGATTGGAGATGATTTTTATCTTACTGCAACTTTACCATATCAAAAAGGTGGTAGTGAAGTATTCAATTCAATGATTACGTTAGAAGAAAGATTGCATTGACATGGAAAATGGGAGGTGGCTTTTGTTGAAATGATATATGAATTGAGCAATAAATCACACTGAAAAAATAACTACCGCTAGTAAATGTTGGAGACTAACATTATCATTCGATTTTGGTACTAATAAACTCGGGCTTCGTGCTCCAGAGATAGGTGAACGTTTCGAAAAGTCTGAATATGCTAGAGCATAGAATAGAGCAGCACCAAGACCGATATACCCAGTAAGGCTCATAGATATTGCCAACATGCTTTATACCACAGACAAACCATTATTGAAATTCACAGTATCAGAATTAGTTGCTATCATTAACAACAATAGAAAGAGAGAGGCTGCTGCAGCTAAAACCGATCTCGAACTAATAGGTTTAAATATATGAAGGAATGCCAGAATCATCAAAGAATGTGAACAATTGCAATATTATCCAATGCTACACAACGATATACATGAATAAAATAAAATGAGAATGGGAATAAAATGAAATTTTTCGGAGCAAGACCAACCTTTTTACTACATTTCCAGAGAAAAGTTACATTGTAGAAAGGAATAATAGGGTTATATATTCAGCAACATATTTCGGTAATGGATTAAAATCGACTTCTCGAAAAAAAAAACAACATGATTGATTACCCAATATACAAATCACCTCCATACATAGGGAGAGGTAAATCATATGTAGTAGATAGACAGCGAAAAAGAGGGGTTGGAAATACGGTTGGACCAGGTGCTAAAACTGCAACAAATATCATATTACCAACACTTAAGAAAGAAGGAATGAGCGGACTTAGAAATGTTGCACTTCCAATATTGAAAGAAGAAGGTGTGAAAGCTGCAAATCGGGTGATTGCAGTAGAAAATATTAAGCAAGTAGCAAAGGAAACTTTGAAATCAGCAGGAAAATACACTTAAAAGAAAGGCATTTGCAGAGATTAGCAACATTGCAAAGAAGAAATCGAAGCATTTATTGAATAACATCTTACCTTGGAAAAGATCTAAAAAATCCAAGAAAGTAAAAAGCAAGCCAAAAAGATCTGTAAAAAAGGGCGTCTCCAAACAAACAAGTTTACCGAAGACGCTTCTAAAGAATTTGCTTAAAAAGAAACTAACATCATGAGTACAAGAACGGAATTTATTGAGTGCCCTAGTAAAAGTCTCAACCTATTTTGTGCACCAATAATTCAAAATCATGTGGAATACTTCAAGGATGTTGAGTACAATCCACAAACTGCAGTACCAAATGCCAGCAAGGGAACAATGTCATTTTCTATTCCAGCACAAGCTGAGCACTATATTGATCTAGCTAGTAGTTATTTTCTAACGACTATTGGAATGAATATTGGCAAGACTATAACTGAAGGTGTAGGAATTGTTAATGATATTGGTCAAACAATATGGAAACAAATAGAATTAATACTTAATGATATACCTGTAACAGAATCGAATGGAATGTATGCATATCAATCATATTTTGAAGATATTTTATCTTTTGATGAGACACGAGTTAAGAACTATTTGAAATTAAAGAATTGGGAAAGTGATACATTGGGAAAACAAGCAGCTGGTTATCCTAGCACATCAGGTGCATAAAAAAATACAGGGCTCAATGTTAGATCAGCCCCCTTTGATGATAGTGAAGTTGTTAATGTTGCTACGAGACCCCACATTAATATTTTTAACCAAAATAGATATTTGATGAATGGGGTTCGATCTGAATGGAAATTGACTCTTAATAGTAATGATTTCTGTTTGATGTTAAAGACTACAGGGTATGCAGCATTATACATCAAGAAAGTAAAATTGGTCTTTAGAGATGTACATGTTATGAAACAGGTGAGAGATGCAATTGATAGAACGCTTTTAAAAACTGATGCTGTCTACCCAATCATTCAACCACCCATGGTAACATATATTATTGGTGTTGGAAATAGCAGCTTGGGAGAAGATAGCATTTTTAATAAAAAGATTCCAAATCGTCTGTTTTTTAGGATTTGTTAGCAATTCTGCATATAATGGAGACCCCACTAAGAATCCATTTAAATTCAATCAAAAACGTAACTGTTTCAGTTAATAACCAAGAAGTTAATCCTTCTCTAGAATTGGACTATGATGATGATGATGATGATGATTATGTGATTGCATACAATTGATTCATTTCAATACTGAATAATGAACCTTTCTTTATAAATTTTGATACATTTAAAGAAGGATCCACGATTTATGGATCCGATTCGATATGGACACCAAAAGGAAATTGTGCAACTGATCAATATTTGTTGAAAAGAGAGGGAAATCTTAGAATAACCCACAAATTTAGTACTGCTCTATCTGAAGTTAAAAACATCGTTATTCTTGGTGAATTCGATAGAGTTGTTGGACTTGATCCGTTCTCATTCAGAGAACAAAGAACATTACAATTGAAGCAATGATTGATAAATATTTTAATGTAAATATATTTTAATATAATTATAATCGAATAATTTGGATGTTCCTTCGGATAATTGCTAAAGTCAAACTATTTAGCGTCCTTGCTCATGATCTCATAAACAGTATCAATTGTTTTAAGGATAGAATAAATAACAATATATGTGCCAAGTGAAACAAAGTTTATTGTTAGGGAATTCTTTCTTCATGTAGTCATAATGAAAATTATACATCAAGGTCTTGCTCAACTCCAAAATCGTGAACCGAACATATATAGGCTTCACCAAGTTCACGGTCTCGAATTTGCTCTCGATGATTAGCAAGGTTTCTTTGATCTCTACGGCATTGTAGAACTATGGTTTGCAAACAATACTCCTCAATCTCTCTTTGTTATTTACAACTTCGAATTTTCCATGATTTCTAACGTTTTCCATGGTTTTCCCAAACACAGCATTATTCATTAGTTTGAAGAAAATTTTATCAAAGTCATTTGCAGCTAGTGTTCTCTTACTTGTGTTATAATCGATATATTTCTTCAACCAATCACTCTGTTTGAATTCCACAATAGCACGTACCTTTGTCAATTTCAACCCAAGTTCCAAGTACTTTTGAAGATTCATGAATGATATATTATTCCTTATCGAATAGATTTGAAAGGTGTTTCGTTGTTGTTGTGATATTCTTGTCATATGTTTGCTGGTAAACCCTCTCCTGCCATGGTGACAACCATTTTTTCTAAACTTTTATTCTCTCTGGAGCACATGGGAAATCTGCATGATCATGATCTAGTTCTTCAGGATACTCCAAGTCAACCTTCAAGATATATCCCTTGCTTTGATCTTCCCTCTTTAACAAATCGTGAACATTACAGGTGTTGATTTCTTCTTCAACGAATGTTCTGAATCCTCCATATGGTAACAATTGTGACATAGCCCACCCATAGAGATTATTGGCGTCTAAGTGCAAGATTGAAAAATTATCACTTGATTTTGCATGACGATGAATACATGTTGAAACCCCTCCTCTTATCCCTTGCTCAATCATCAAGTATATGTCTTTCTGTTTTTCAATATATTATATGTGTTCGTCAAGTATATATGTGTTCGTCAGGTATATATTATCCCTTGCTCAATCATCAAGAATATGTCTTTCTGTTGTTCGACTAACAACTCGAAATCAATCCCTGTCACTTTTAGCATAGAATCCAATGCCAATGCTGGTGCTGATATGTAGTGACAAGTATCCAGTCCATACCCTTTAATGGTCGTATTTCGAAAAGATTCGAAAACATCTGTTAAAAGTAACACATCCGTTACTAGATATATTTTATGATAATCCTTAATTGTTTGACATTCGAAAAAGTCCCACACATTTCGAGCATGTTCATAATCTTTGTCACTAATATGTTCATTATTTAGTTTGTTGAAAAAAAATTCTTGTGGAGGCAACGAATCTTAATTCATCTTTTCTGCATCATCCATCCAACCATATGGGTAGACACCTTTTCTCTTCAACAATTGAAATCCTTCATCTACAAATTGCTCTTCCTCAGGGGTTAACATTTGATCGGGTTGATCATGAAAGTTTCGGTAATCATCCAAATCGTAAGGACTCAAGAGTTCTTTTGTCTTGCAACCAGCTTTCTTGGTAAATTCATCTTGACTGTTATATGAATCATCATCACCGATTTCGTACTGCACGGGTGCGAATCGTTTCTTTTGTACGATTGTTCACCTGGTAAATTGTTTGCTAGGTCAGCCAACCCTCGATTTAAAAACTTAATGAGTCAATGTATTTTATCCCATCAGGTACATAACCGCTACAAATCCTCTCACCCGATTCCTCAATAGATGCAGTCATTATCTTTTCACATAAATTTGCAATAACTCTTACATTTCGTCCTTCCAATTTTATTATGTTGTGATGCATATCATAACCTTTTAAGTTGTGAAATAATGCTGGGACAACGTGTGTTTTTGCAATTATATTCAGTTAATTTAAAATGCATTCGCTTCACGCTGCTCCTCTAAAGTTCCAGCAATATGGCAGTGATCTCGAACCTTATTGGAAGTAAATACATTATTGCTTTTGAACTTTTCTTGGCAACAATAACATCTTGGTGGCTGATCAAAGCAATTTCTTCATTGGCATGGTTTTCTTGAAAACCTCTCCAATTCATGTGTTTACAAGATCCATTTGATCCTTAAATTTTTCCATACAATCTGTTTCTGTATAGATTACTGGATCTTCTCTCCATTTTTCAATTGATTTTACGTAATAGCAATAGCTTATAGGAACATGTTCTTCATATTTCGATTCATTCCCCGTCTCCTTCAATATACATTCAAAATCTGCATAGATCACAAATGGTAGCATTGTTTAGCTCTTGAAATTCCTGAATTCCAGCATGTTGTTTTCCTTACTCGGATACAATACCGCTTGACAACCAAACGTTTTACATGCTCTTTTATGTGCTTCCAACTTAGCTTTCGAAGAACATGTTGATAAATAGTAGTGGCAATAAAATCTTTCAGCCTAATGTTGTGTCCAGCTCGTCCAAATAATAGTCTGCTTATGTTTTTAATCCAAACATAATATTGTTGAGTGTCACCATCATTCATTAGAATAAGTAAATTAACATGCTTGCCATTCTTCTCTTTTCCTGAATTACGTACTGGAACAACTTCATTATCTTCCTTGAGATAAGCAAAAATGTTTATTGATACATTGTTATTTGCTTCGAATTTGTTTATTGTCTTCGCATCCTTGGGATTGATAGGGAATGATATCTCATCCAAGTTTAACAATCCTGGATTCTACTTCGACATTCTATTCAAGTGAGTTTCAGCTGGTTGTATTGCTGCTAATACTGCCCACATGAAACATCTCTGATCGTTATTTTGTACATTAATGGCGGCTTGCCTTTTTGCTAGTTTTTTAGGTGTTGGAATATACGATCCTCCTTTCAACGCCTCATAATCAAAAAAATGAATCTTATAGTTTAATGCCTTTTCAGAACTCCAACCACTTCCGTTTTGGTTAAGCTCTTCAATCTTTTCATCAAGACTGTTATTGCGTCAGTCACTTTCTCTTTAGCTTGAACTGCACCCAACCGTAATTGAGCAACAACATTTGTGTTGAAAACAATTGGGGGATTGGTTATTTCACCTCCAATCGGTTTTATAAACACAGCTTCAACAGTAATGAAATATTTAATGCCTTATTTGTGAGTTTGAAGTTCTTCTACTACTGCTCCCACAATATTATCCTTTAATTGTTCTTCATGCATATCATCAGCTTCATCAAAAACATGTACTCTATAAGCTTTCTGACTTATTGTGTTCCTTTTTTCTTTTGTTTACCTTCTCTACTGAATGATTTCTGGTTTACTCTATGATGTGATTGCATGTGGTAGTTTAGATTCATTCGCCTTTGAAATCCTATTCCACAAACAGATCATGCGAGTTTTGATTTTTTGGGGTATTCACCATCATCATCGTCTTTTTTTCGCTTTAACATCTAAAAATGAAATATTTTTTTCTCGCTTCAATAAGATCACAAATAATGCAACGGTTGAGACATAAGGTATCCAAAACGTGGTAGACTATAACTTATCTCCAGATGTTCCTGCATTTGATCAGTTTAAAGAACAATCACAAGAAGAGGTGAAGGGTATTATTATGAAGTCACCAAACAAATATTGCTCTTTGGACACACTACCAACAGAAATATTAAAATCATGCATTGATGTATTGATTGGTCCAATAACAGCAATCGTAAACAAGTCACTA
>JAYJMH010081340.1:0-10103 GCA_036873815.1 Phacellophora camtschatica | reverse complement strand
AAGACAAGACAAGACAAGACAAGACAAGACAAGACAAGACAAGACAAGACAAGACAAGACAAGACAAGACAAGACATCTTTCAATTATAGTTTTAGCTTGGTTTTTCTTGACAGAGAGAATATGCTCGAAACTTTGTGCAATCTATTAGGATTGAATAGTCCAGCAATTAAAACTATGACTTCTATTAAAACTAAAACTTCATCAGCAATAACAATATATACAAAGGATACATATGAACTCCGAGATCGCCGCCTCCATCTTGTACTGTCTGAATAATCTTTTTCATTACTTCAGCATGCCTGTAAAATTAAATTTCGAGTTAAAAGTCTTTAAATGTACCGTTTCATTTTATTTTCAATCTTTTAAGGAGGGTCACCATTAAACTAAGGCTTTTTTTTCAAGAGGCCATCCATTTAAAAATGCACTAATACAAAAATGTTAAGAATACTAAAATAACAATTATCAGAAATAAAATAAGTTATAAAATAAGTAAATTACAAAAAACTGAATTAAAGTAAAATAATTTATTGTAAAATAAATTAAAGGAACCTATATGTTGTTTTTAAAACTTAAGAGGGAGGGTGCAAGTTTTGCATCTATAGAGGAGTTGTTCCACATCTTAGCACCTATGTAAGATAAACATTTTTGAACTTGAGTTGTGTTTTTCTTGGGTAACCTAACATCAGTATTTGTACTGCTGTTGCATGCTTTGTTTCTCAGCTTTTCTTAACTGATTCTGATTTATTCACATTACATCAGTATTGATTAAAGCAGTACCGTGGCATTGCCTTAAAAACATGTAGTCCTAAACCGTATTCCATTAACAATAAACATTTACACCATCACAATCAAACAATATCAAGAGACATATGAAAACCTAAACAACGATTATTCAATTTTCAGTTGTCTACTAATTGCTTCAGTTTAACTTTCGCGTAACTGTAATTTTTCGGTAATTCATTTTAATTTAATTAATTTACTCATAATATAAACTGGTCAAATTTTTATAAAAAAACTTCACATTAGAAACATTTTTCAGAAAAATAAAATAAACAAAAACATCCTTGTGCAGAAAAACTCATCAATTTTATACTTTTTGCTGGTCACTTTTCCCAGCAATGATATGTTTACTCACCTGCAAGGATGAATTGAAGCTCGAGGTGGCGGCGGTAAGTGTGGGTGGTTCTCAATCGTCACGGTTTTGTTCACGTGATCCTGAAAAAAAACACTATACATTTGCTTACTTTTCAGAGTGCCTTGAGGTTCCTTGTGAAAGTAAACAGGATTTAAAATCTACCAAAAATATTAAACCCGATAACATATTCGGTCCACTGGCCAAAATCGCTATGGGTGTATATTTTTTGTAAAAGCCTCACGCATCAAGTAACAAATGTTCACTATTTTCCCACAAACAAGTTAAGATCCTTGTGGGATTTGTGTTCAAACAAAAGATTCGGAAGAGGAGAAAAAAAAAAAATTTTCGTGACGATGTGTATCAAAATAAAGCATATGTCTGAGAACTAAATAATTACGCAAGTGCGTAAGGTAAAAAGTTTGAAAACGTAAATGGGACTTATTCTGGCAATAGGTTGTTTAGCTTCGAGTACAACATGATACCCTTTCATTCAAAACTACTGGACAATAATTTCAAATATTAGAGTTCCTCATCATACATTCATACAGGCGGTCTAAAAAGCGGCCTATTTCACTACAATTTCAAATTTAGCATTTAAAAGCTAAACTAAAATGCTGTTAGAGTGTCTGTACACGATGATCAATCATTCACGTTCATAATGATGTCACTTCTGTGACTTTCATACCTGACTAATGTCTTCACACATCTGGTCCATGTCAAGAGGCTTTTTATTCTAAATATAAATAACAAAAATTTACTTCTTGCATCATATTGTAAGATTTCCTTCTTAGAGGATTAGAGACAATAGATTTTTTTCACGACACGACTTGTTCTTGACGACACGCTGCTGTAAACAAAATAAGCAAAATACTTAAAAACAAAGCAAAACAACATAAGAATATAACTGCTCTCTATTAAAATAATACTTGTTTTTGATATCACTGAATTTTGCAGCGATTGGCTGTCAGCCCACTTCATCGCAGCCAAACAGCCACATTGTTGGCACCTGACAATGTCTAATTTACGTTATATTCTAAGACACCTGATCTTGGAAAATTTACAAAAGAATACATAAAAAATAGACGCACCTCATCATAGCCAAATAGCCACATTCTTGGTGTCTGATAATATTTGTCGTACGTTATATTGAGATCATAGGTTCTTGTTTGTAAAACTCCATCCTTTGTAGTCGCCGCCACTTGCAAAATGTCCTTGGCGTTTGATTGATGACCCTGGCTCGTTAACGTTGCCTATAGAGCATGATAAAGCTAAAATTCAGTTGCACAGCACATTTAGAGTTACAAGTGTGATAGGATAATAAGAGTTATTAGGACTTTACTTCCGCTTGACGCAAATCCTCATTGACTGGGTTTACGCAACATTTAGAGAAGAATTATGTCCTTTCCACAACTGATCTATAGCTAATGCACTCATTCAACTAGAAAATATTGTTAAATGTAGCAAGATTAGTGAAGGAACATTGGAGGAACATTAGTGGAAAAACATCCACAAGAGCGTAGCATTTCTGTGCCCGGGAAGAAAAAGAGAGCGCAGACATAAACTTTTCAGGAGCCCACCATCTATATTTTCGGTATTTAATGGTATTGCCTCCAATTTAAAAGATAGGATTCAGTGCAATCCATTTTCCTATTGTAAAATGCGATAGTGAGCTCATTTTTTCTTCCTGAACATAGTTAGAATCAGCAGCATTAAGTTCTATTTCCAGGTCAAGAAAAACCTGTTTCTTAATTCCGTTATTTATAGTTAGTGCAGCAATAGCTACTAAGCTAATTAAAACCAACTGAATGTTAAAGAAACATCCTGAGCCGTCTGCTTCTCACTTACGGGAGAACATCGTAACAGATGCTACTGTTTCTGGACTATATCCGACAATTATATTGTGTGCAGGCTGCTGTGCCAACCGTCTGTATTGTTAATAAGCAGGTTAGTGTAAAGTAACTGTAAACCCAAACTGATGTGATTAAAGAGTAAAGCCTTTTCAGTTCTAAAACAATGGCAAAACTGGCTGAACACCAGCTTGTCGTCTACATCCTCAAAACAACCAATATCCTGAACCAAACAATCTACTTACAGATCCTCAAACAAAGTAGTAAAATTTACCTCGTCTGATTCTAACATTCCACTTTCCTCGAAAGCTGCAATGGAAAGAAGGCAATGATAAATACCAAATCATCAAAGTCTTAAAAAAAAAAACAGTTCAATTTTCAAATTTAACTATGATAATATTTAAGAAAATATTGATCAAAAATAGTTGTCAGATCCATTTATTTGCTCATTGAAAACGTTTCGCAGTATTCAGTAAACACTTATAAATCACCCGACTGTAAGATTGGCATCTTCAAACGCATTCTTCAGTTTATCATAAAGTCACAAACTGTTCCACGTTTAATAGTCCTTATCTATTTACTAAAGCAATATAAATAAAAAATCTTTAAAAGACTATAAGCAACAAAAAACAAAAATTATCGTATTTGCTTGTTGTAGATGTTCATAAAAGTAAGAAGTATCGTATAGTCATGTGATTATTATATAATTCTGCCATGTGATATTTATGAACATGTGATATATCACATACTCATAAATACTGTGAATTCATTGGCAAGATCCAAAACGTAAACAAATTTACTGATGAATGAAATACGAAATCCTCCCTTTGTATTACCTTCCATATCTTCGGCTGCTTCATCATCATCATCGTCGTCGACTTTTTTGTCAGCATCCTGGAATCAAATTAAAAATTTGCTCAGCTTGGAATTAAGACTATCCTATCAGCCGAAGTAATACAAATAGTTAAATACTACTAGTTTAGCACTTTCAATGTTTTCTCGATACAATAGCTATTGAATGTAAATTCGGGCTTCCAAATATTATACCCTTTATATGTTAAACTAAGTGGAACCTTTTAGTGAACAATTCAAATCATGAAAATTCCCTCAAGAATTCAAACTGAGATTTAAGCAGATTTTGACAAATCTCGTTTATTTTCAAGATGATAATTCATGCCTTTTTAGTGCTATTAAACATATTTTTATTTTCTTAAAGACCATAAATTTCTTATCGATTTGCTTACGATTAAATATTTTCAATTCCATCACTTTAAGAATTCCAAATTAATCAGAGCAAAGAAATTGGAAATGCTACTCTTCAACTGGTGCGTGAATAGTCACAACAGACAGTTTTTCTTGCTTTAGATCACAAACCGGAGCTGTAAACAAGAGGCTATTTAATTCAATAGCAATAACTAGAACTTGGTTGATAAATATACTATTCCATTAAGTACGTCATAAAAACTTTTATAACAAGATATAACAAGATACAATTCTGTAAAATAAAAGATTCAGTTCTGAAATATGACAATGCGATTTTTCCCTGTGAAGAATATATTTCCCACCTTCGATGCACCTAAGCCAAATCAGAATTGTTTTCTTGGCTTGTTTTAATTTGATTGAATGCTCACAGAAGAGGTTTGAAATGTATTCCTTTTAATTCAAACTGTATTGTCATGTTCGAAACCGCAACCTTTTGTTTTACAAAACTTCCATTGTTACAATACGTAAAGTTGTTTTGTTTTACAAAACTTGCTACAATACGAAAAGTAGCCATGGACTTATTACAATAGTTGTAGCTATCACTACTGACATGCAGATGTCTGAAGTGACAGCAACAACAACAAAGACCGAAAGAACAGGGATCTAATAGAAGGAGACTAAAATAGCCATACTATTTCATCCATTTCCTCCGCTGTTTCCTCCTCCTTTTTTCCCTGTTCTCCACTGATATCCGTGTTATGATGCGTGTCAACCCATCCACCATCCTCATCCATCTCAACAACTGCTTCGTTCTCTTTCAAGTGCTCCATCTGGTGGCACCTCTTGTAACATGGCACTGATGGAAAGAAAAGATTTCATCACGCCAAGAAAATAGTTAATTTTGGTTCTGTTAAAACAAAGATTGTCCTTCATTATAAACAGTGTTCCGAGCAGTTGGGCAGAAAATAGGAAGTTTAAAATAACCACAGCTAACGGTAACTGCACACTCCCCTTGTTTATAGTTGCTCAAACCTATTTACTGGAAATAATCATGTTTATTTTATGTTTATTTATACCCAAAAAAATCGCGAATCCAGAAAGTGCGAACTCGTAATCTTTGATTGATGAGGGAAGCATATTTGAAAATGTTCCACTTGGCGTCTACGCTGGTTCGACCAATAGTGTAACAGAATCTTTTGAGTTGCGTAAGATCTTTTAGGATGTAACATAATTTCTGCTTAGAGATACAATAGCATATCTTGCAGGTTTCTGCTTATGGTTTTAGTAAATGATGCCCCTCTCTTTTATCGTTGTCGATGTGTCTGAATGGTCTGAATGTATGTCCAAATTTATTTCAAATCCAAAAATAATCACATGCTCTGGTTCTGTGGAGTTTAATTAACTTTAACACACAGCACATGAATAATATTTTGCGTAAGGAATAAGAATAAGCTTACCATTTTTTGTAACAAGGAACTGCTTGTCCTTGGGTAAGTATGGCTTAACCTTGGAATCATCCCCTGATGCCCTGAAACGTAATTAAAAAAAAGTGTCATTTGAAAATTTGCATAGTTACAGTAACAGTTACATTTACAAAAACATACAATCATATTTGAGAAAATACATATTAACGAAAACAATTTATTTCCTTGAAAAATGCTTTCGTGCGCAAACAAAACTATATAAGTAGAAAGACTACTTCCACCATAAAACATTTAATGGAAAGGTGTATAGAAATTCATTTTTATTTAAAAAAAACGTAAGTGAAAACGCGAGGCAAAAAGTAATATGGAAGACCAAAATGTAAGAGAAGTGACTGATTATCATATTTATCAGTAGTTTTATTTTTTTTTAAATACGTAAGTTGGTAAAGAATGCATAAAAGCGTAACATTCCCCATCCAACTGGAGTAAAAATTGCAAAAATTCTTCACAATTTCAGAAAACCTAACAACTATTAATACTATGAGCATCGTATCGTATAGGGACGATTAAATTATTTTGCTTGAATTGGCACAATGACGTATTATTAGTGGCTAGCTAGATAGAAAATAAAGATAACCTTCTTCTTGTAAATGACGCTGTAGCAATGAAAGGGCAGGGGATACAAAAATAAAGAAGGCAAATGCAAATCAAATCATGTAACAATGTAACATATAACGAGTTGAAAAGTTAATTAGTTTTAGTAAATTCATGTTCATTGTAAAAAATGGGACTGAAGGACCAACGCGCATGAAGGGTTTCAGTCACTAAATAAATGTAATTGTTAAAAAGAATTAATTATATATTAGACAAAATAGAATACAGCACATCCCCACTGTAAAGAAACTGCAAATTAAGAAACTGAGGCTCAAAATCTTTAGAAGAATGATGACGCTAAAGCAAAATATTTAGTTTCATAAAAGCGGGGATCTCTTATGAGAATCTCATGTGCTACTTAAGTTAAAAAGAGAACTTTTGCCTTCTCTGCCCCCACTGCCCCCTGCTTCGGCGTCCATGCTTCTCACTTACCAATGCCATGTTGGACAGTGGTGGATGATGAATTCACCAGCAGCAACAAACTAAAAGAACGCAAACTGAGACAACACAAATATCTAAAGCATCAAATAATTAGCAGAGATTAAAATAGATGGTAACTACTTATAAGAGAGGTTTCAATCTGAGGCGATTTTCCATTACGAGCACAATAGGAGAAACAAGTGAATTTAAAAAAAGTTAGAATATGCGGCTTTGTGCATTTCAGAAATGCAACCTGAAATAAATTATTTTTCGTCGTATTTTGGTCGTTTTGTAAAGACGTTTTGTAAAGACCTAAGAGAGTATTAAGGACCTTAATCAACGGTGATGACAGCGTCAACAAGAATCTCGTTTTCTTTCGTTTTTGATGGTTAATTTCCAAATGATAAACTGAACGCGTGCAAACGTAAATCCCCATGGAGATCCTTGAGTTGTCTTTCAAAATTTACATCACCAAAAGTGTATGTTTTCAGTTTTCAACACGACGTGATGGTTGTTCCCAGTAAAACTAGTTCGCATTATTAAGGTGTTGCCACTTCCCAATTCTGAAATAGACTACTTTCGTTGACATGGAAAAAATGAGAAAAATAGCTATCCAAGCAAATGGAGAATGGCGTTTATTTTGGCAATTTAGCATGACATTTCATCTGACATTGCCGTCATAGCTGCTTAAGCTCCTTATTATATAACGACAGCAAGAAAGCATAACCAAAAAGGCATTCTGGTAGTCTGACAAACTCCATGTTTTGAAAGAGTACTTGTTTCTGTCATGCTTTACTACATTTATTCAGAGCAAGCGTTTTCTGGAAGTTTAAAGATTGTTTGACAATCACTTCTGTGAAAAAGGAATCTTAAAAAAAAATCAACAAAGAGAGCACAAACATTGAGAAACCAATTTTACATCATACCAAAGAATTATCTGGAATTTGCAAACAACATTTGTTTCGACAACGAATGCACTGTGAAATTACATAGAAAATATTGGAAACATTGAATTTCTCAGCGACCATAACACTGATTTTGAAAATAATTCGAACATTCATGGCTTTGAGTGACTTGATATTTTTACATTTATTCCATGCTCTGGATCACTGTGCAAAAAGGTTATATGCAATTATTTTGAAATTTTGTAAATATAAAAAGAAGGAATGCTTATGTTTTTTGCCAACGAATAAAACGAACCACAATATGAAATATTAATACCACTCTGATTTATATAAGACAAATTAGACCTAAACTTTCGACAAATGCAACTCAGTAAAAGTATTAATATAACTCGGTAAATATAATACTAATTTTTCGCAAGCCTTTACCAAATACTAAAAAGACAACAAAATGAGTGTGGCAGAAGTCCTGAAGTCAACAAAATATTTTGGTAGATGGAAGCACATGAAAGTCAACATTATAGAAGAGCATGACTATGAGAACAAGATAAGATTTAAGCATATCAAAACAAAAAACTTTTTAAAGCAAATGTTCCTGCATTTCTAAACAAAGAGTATAATTACCTCTTCAGGTGTGATTACGCCAGTCTCTTTAAATTTTGATTCCTAAAAAAATATTTAAAAAAATCAAGTTTCTACAATAATTAAATATTTAATTATGCAATATTAAATAGTAATCATATATTAAAATTAACATGTAATGAAACTATGGTCAACTGAAGAAATTACATTTTCAAAATTTCGTGAAAGTGGCTTGTTTTCAAAAACATAAAAACTAGCAAATTTTGAATAAAAATAAAACCTTAAACAAACAGTTTATACTATAAAGTTATAGTAAAATCTAATGAAAATCCAGAGCTCACTTCTCCGTTCATATTGATTTGGTTGAATGAGCTTAATGGTGTGAAATTCTTTGACAGCAACTATAATTCGCATTGTCTTTCTAGACACCTGAATTGGTTGTTTTCCAGACACCTGAATCGGATGTTCAAAACAAACAAACAACCTAGATATCGATTGTAACTATGAGTCTCTTGCCTCTACAAACAAAAAACTAGCAATGTTATGCAGACACTTGCCTTCTTCGAGTACTACTGCTAAGAAAATATAATAACATTTTCTTGGCTGATATGCAGCTCTTTATTATTAGGGAGGTTTAAATTCAGAATGAGTTCAAGTGTGGGTACAAGGTTGGAAAATGCACTTAAAACGGCGATTTAGCAAAAGAAGTAACTTTATTGGCAAACCTTACATTCTATTTTCACAATGTAAAGTGTTCTTCGTAAATTAGACCTTCTTGCTGTCACTATAATTAAGCCAATTTCCTCTTCTTCTCTGGGTCTCCAGCTTGTTTTTCCAAAAGATGACCAAAACAATTAATTTCATATTGCAGATTTGAAAGCATAACGTTCTGATGTATCATTATTTACGATTGGAAATAATATATTTTACACTTATGATTGCATTCAATCAAATCAAAATAAACACAGAAAGCACAGTTTTGTCTATTGTGGTTTCCTTGGCTTTGTTGAATGGTGTGAAACATATACCAATAAACTGCATGCAAGCAACAATAGCTGTAAAGGCATGCAAACAATACAGAGTGATAACTTTGAGGATTAATTTCTAGCTTGTTTGGCATATACTGTATGAAGGATTAATTGCCAACTTTTATGCAGTGTAAATCATTTTATGGCAAAATTCTCTTGCAGATGAATTTATAGAACCCATTATGCTCATTTTGTCTTAGCTATTAAAATTGATTTTGTGTTCTCGTGGCAGCTCTACTATCTGCTTCCTTGTTTTGCTCACAGCATCCAGTACAATTTTGTGAGCATCATCAGCATCCAGTGCAAACTTACCTGTCTATATCATCTATATCTTAGCAGATTGCATTTTGTGACAAAAGACATCCTTTAATCTAATGTAGACCATCCCAGAATGCCTTGCAAGGCCTTTGGCAGGTGACACAAATATGTTTGGTTAGTGTAAAACTAGGTCAAAAATTCCCAGTCAGTCGGCCAGCAAAAAATCCAAAGATCTCTTAATTTTAGGACAAATCACTACTGTTAAAGTTTAGGCTTGAATTGGTCTTTCAAGGTCTCAGCCAATTAAAATTGCTTAGATATGATCTCAGAAGCCCTCAAAAGCTTACTTATTAAACATCACATAAATAAATGCTTCAAAGCAAACATTTTTATGCCAATTTTCAATTGTTTCTAAAAAAAACAATTACATCATCAAAACTCTAATACATCAACATTTATGTTCCTCAACAGGAGACCTTCCCAGCAATTTTTTGTAGAATTTAAAAAAAAACCAGGCCTGTACATATGAATCTTAGTGGGTGTGCGGCATTTCACACGCCCTGGCGATTTTAGGCGTGCGATAACAATTTTAGGCCGAAATGAACGTTACTTCAGGCCTCGTACACACCACTCTGTTTTCATTTTGATC
>JAYJMH010081329.1:0-10103 GCA_036873815.1 Phacellophora camtschatica | reverse complement strand
TTTCAAATTGAATTAATTTCACCCATTATATTTACTGGTCTGTTCTTGTACTTCTTTGATATCTCTTCCGCAATCTGCAAATTAAAAAATTCCATCATGACATTAAATGTTAGAAAAATCCTCCGGGTGAGCCAAAGAGGCATGAGCGTGTTATGAACTTTCTGATGAAAAGTATACATCAGATTTTAAAACATTAAGGCGCTAATTTATCGGTAAGGTGCAAACTGAGAAGAAAGTATTTTTCTGAGTAAAATCGGTTATTGCTTAGTATTTGAAAAAAGGAATTACAAGGCAAAGGAAACTGTACAGTCAGCGACTTATTCCAGTCCATGCTTTCCATTTCCACTTCGAAGAAATAGTAATAACAAAGGCCTGCATTTGAATTCACATAAAATCAAAAACAATTTTCTCAAGAGATCGGATAAAAAAGAGCTGACAAAATAACATAAGATTGCGGTTTCAAAAATGACAATGCGATTCGTCACAGTAAATAATGGATCTCAACACTTTTAACGCAGTCAAGAATATAATAAACGGAATCATAAAATATAGCTGTCCTGTTTTTTAATTGCATTGTCATGTTTGAGCCCGCAATCTTTTGTTTTACAGAATTCGTCATCTTAGCAACAAAACGATAGCCGATTTTACTGGGAAAAATGTAATGTCTAAGTTAGCATTTTAATAGCCACCTTATAAATAATATAGATAAAGGCTGCAGTAGACTTTTCATTTTCTACACAGTCGGTCAATTTTAAATTCACTCACCACATTTCAAAAATAAAAATCTTTGGCTCATACCTTTTGCTTCAGTTCTTTAGTTTTCTTGATAATACATTCCAATTCAGGCTCAGTTTCAATTTGTAATTGATGAGCAGTGCTTCGTCTTTCGACGATTACTCTGGCCTGTTTCAGTAAATTATTCGCTGTCTTCAGTTTATGCTGCAGTGAATCTGCAAGCCGGTCAACGTACCTTGGAAACAAAATAAAGTCCTTGTCAAAACTTCAAGGCAAATAAAATCTTCACGCAGCAGCGATGTTTGCTTTGGGTCCACGACGATTTCTATCCGTTCAAATTTTCACGTTAGCAGTTTTCGCTTTTGAAACTACGCTTGCTCAGTTAAACTTATTTCTGGATATGCTGTACTCAACAATGTTAAATCTCTTTAATTTATGCAACTAAAAATAAGCCTTTTTATTTGTTAAGATACATAAATTGGCCAAATGTTTTTTAAATCGCATAAATATGGTGCAATTTAATTTGAATAATGATAGAGAAATTAACTCACCTTGGTGAACTCTTTAGTCGATAAAGATTTTGCATTTTAAGAGAGGTAACGTCATCAACAACTGTTGATACTCTCGATACCATTTCGTCAATTTTATCTTTTGATTTCATTTGAATGTCAACTGGTGCAGATTGAAACTGAGAAAAGAAAATGAAATCAAAAAAATTAGATCGGGTGGATGTCCCAAAAAAGGCTACACGTTTCCAACGTTGCTGTGGAGGAGCCTAAATTTTGATACTTTTGTTTTAACTTTAGTGTCATAGAGGAGGCTTCAAATTGAAGTTTGATATCTTGTTTTGCAAAAGTGATTCAACAATTGCTGAATTACGCCAAATGAAAGGGCAAATTTGTGTTTCTGCAAAACAAAAGGGTTATACAATGACAGTGAAAGTCGAAATCATGTAACCGTTTTTGTCAACTTTCAGCTGAATTTATCTAAGATCAACATCAGTATGTCACATTCTGATTAAACAATTGCAAAGAAAACAATCAGAGTTAGAATGGCAAAGAAAACGATCAGAATTAACTAAAGTAGCTATCAGGGGTATTTAGTTTTGAAACAATCCCTGGAACAACATTGTAGCTAAGCTTTCTCGGTAAATACATACGATATGTAAATGATAAAAAATAAACCGGGGTCCCCAAAAGAACCACACATTTGCAAAGCTATTGCGAAGGAGCTTTAGCTTTAATAGTTATGTTTCTGGTTGGATTTACTGAAAGAGATTTAAACTTAAATTGGATGCCTTGGTTGGCAAAATGAACTGAATAATTGTTGAGTTGTGTTGTGATAACTAAAGTGTAGGATTTCCACACAACCAGAGGGTGTACTTCCAAAAATTTCAAATATACTTTTGAAAATTGTCTCTTTATAGCAAAGAAAGATTAAAATTAACCATCAGCATATGATTCTTAACTAAATAAAATACTATGCGCAAGAATTTCTGATAAAACAACAAGTACCTGTTTTGCAGACAATATATCTCCTTCTGTGCTAAGTTCTTCAAATCTTTGAAATAAAAAAGATTGTACCTGGAATAAACGTTTTTTAATCACATTGGTAATGTTTTGATAGTATTTATATTTTGATACTGATCAAATGCACTAACTTTGTAAGACCATGCAATGCAATCCTTAATGCGTAAAAAACGTAAAAAAATTATATTTGAGTGGCATGAAATTCGGTTGGAAACATAAAAATAACATAAAATCTTGTGGAAAAAATCTGTTCAATGTTCCCACAAGCTTCCTTCCATTTTTAAACAAAATATCGAAGACCGAAACACATTTAAATTCACTGAGCTCCATTTGAAAAAACGAAGGTACACACGGAAAAATGTATATATCGCAATACCTCCAATAATTCATCTATAAAAAGGTTTCTCGTTTGTGGGTTTTCTAAAACTGATAATGCATCAGTTCCAGTTGCAATTTCATCTCCATTTTCACCTGGAAATAAAAACGATACCTTTAAAATAAACAAACACTACAAAAAACAACGGCACAGTAAAATTTTTCAAACAATACAACGCACAACAAAGCAAGATTTTGCAAACGAAACATTCAAGAGTTAACATAACAATGAAATTATTACATTTTAGAATAGATTTCATGCCTTTTAATGCAGCCAAGCAAATCACAATAAACGAAACTCTCCATTTTAATTTTTATATAATTGAATGCACTGCACTTATACGTGTGAAGTCTATTCCTTTTTAACGAAAATCGCATTGTTATGTGCTGGACCTGAATTTTTGTTCAAAAATAGTTTCAAAATGCACATTTAGATAAAGCAAAAGAGCGCACACAAACAACTTATAACATAAAATATGTTCAGTTAGAGGCTGATTGTATGAGAGTTTTCAGCCCGGGCTGAGATTCTTTGCGGTTAGTCGAGATGAAAATATGTTGCGCCTATATGTACGATTCTAGCCCGGGCTGAAACTCACAACCCACTCACAATCACAGCTGAGGTTGTATCACAGACCGTCTTATCTAAAGTGCGCGTGCACTGCTAAATTTTCCAGCCAGGGCTGAAAATAAATTGCGATTATATGAGAAATTTCATCCCGTTTTCCCAAGATGAAAATTCCATCTCGGCTAGCTCAAGGCGAGCTGAAATTTCAGCCAGGGCTGAAATTTTGTCTTATAATCGCAACTGAATTTAACAAGGAATTAACTAAAGAAGAGGGCTGAGTTTTTACCACGGCTAAACCGCGAAAAACCGCGAAAAATCACAGCCCAGGCTGGAAACTCTCATATAAACCAGCCTCTTAAAATGGCATTCCAATTTCTTTAACAAAATCAACATACCAATGTCGCCATCTTTAATTTCTGTAATTTCTAATTCTCCATTGTTTGTATCTACAGTTTGGATTCCATAATCAATTTCGGCCCCATTTTCTTGCACCGATATGCCAAAATCAATCACTCCTTGATCATCAAAATCAATTATGTTCTCTTGATCACCAAAATCAATCACGTCTGTCGTATCACCAAAATCAATGCCGGAATTAGGTTCATCGCTGACATTCCAGCTTATCTAAAAAGATTATATTCAATAAAATATTACACTGAATCTAATTCAAAAATATTCCAATTCCAGAGGTCAATACTCTTCGAAATTCGGTAGGGAATGGGCATGGGGAATAATTTGAGGAAGAAATTCAAAAATGCAAAGTATATAATTTTAAAATACCTAGGATGAAATTCAACAGGAATAAACAAATAAAGGGTGGTTAATAAAAAAACTGAGACCGTTCACCACAATCTAATTCAAACATTTGATAGTAATTTGTGACGTTTCTTCTTCAATAAAAAGGTCAGATATGGTGGCAATTAAATTAAAGTTTGCAGTTTAGTAATTAGTTATCGATACTTTGATCACCACAAACAAAACCCGTCAAACAGAGTATTATGCTGCTCTTTTGCTGTGAACATTTTTGTTCATGTCTGAACTTTGCTCAAAAATGTTTGTATAATTACAATAACTACAAGCAAGCAAAAAACCCGGAAGCAAACAGGAGTGTTTGTGTCGCCAAATATTTCTTAAAACAATGGTGATACGGTACAACTCTTAAATGTATTCTTTGTTGTCTAATGTTGTAATACGAATACACCCCAAACTTCGACAGCTTCCTACGGCACAGCTGATAAGACCCACCATTTCTATGGAAATCCAAAAAGTTGTCAGTTCACCTTGTTGAATAAAACAGCTCAGCACTTCGCCTAATAGCTTTCATTTTCCAACAAATGATCTTTTTAATAGAATGATCATTGACTCAAGTGCAAAGAATGATGAAAATCAGGCATGCATTTCCCATGAGTTTTAATTTTCCATTTAAATCTTTCCGCAATCCGCCTAATCATTGGCTTAGTGCAAGATGAAAAAAAACCAGTACCTAGATCAATTTTATTTGTAGAATACAATAACATACAGGTATCAAAGAAAAAACTAATCAAAAGCATGCATTCTACACGACCCAAGTACAGCAAAGCTTAACTAGCTCGGGCCGTAACTTAAAATGTAAAAAGTATATATAATAGATAAAAGTAAGATTCAATACTTAATGAGTATACAAGTTTCAAAATGTAAAAACATAAAACCGGAACTGTTTTTGTTTAGTAAGTACGAGGTTTAGGAAATATAGCTAGCTATGATATTTCAGTTGGTAACCAAACGTCTTGTGGTTTGTTTATAGAAACAGAAAGTTTGTTCCACAAACGAGCACCTACATTTTGCAGTAAGCAGTCTCCCCACCTTTTTTAGATCTAAAAATTATAAAATTTATGTCTGGTCTTATATTTATGTGAGTGCTCGTTTGTTTCGAAGTAACCTAGGAAACTTGCAGGCAAATTACTTTTACTTACGTTAAAATGAGCATGGTGTACAAATTTCAAGATTTTTAGACGGTAAAGATCAACAAGTTTAAATGTGTTTAGTTCTTTATGTAAGAGGCTTGCGGAAAATTTACGATCTTTAAAATGGATGATTTTAAGTATTCTGTTTTGTATAATCTGGAGCTAGTTTACATATTTACTTGCAGCTGTGCCGTAGATTTCAAGAGCATAGCTTATTTTAGATGTTACAAGTGAATCATATACCGCCAGCAATCATTCTTTAGGTATTGAGTATCGCAGTTTTACAAAAACTGAAGAGAATTTTACAACTTTATTTTTAACTTTATTGATATGGGAGTTTCAGTAAGCCTCTATTTTTACACCAAGATATTTTTATTTCATGAACTTTTTCTAATTCATTTCCCATTGTTACAAAAACTATAAATAACTTCCGATATTGAAAAACGCACCTCCGTCTGATCAATCTCCACATTTCCGTCCTGACTCTCAGACTCTTTCTTCGCAGCCTTAGGTTCCTTTCCTGTCCTCCATTGGTAAACAGTTGCGTTGCCATGGTCACATATGAAAGAAACCATTGAACAAATGCCATTTCTGCTATCCTTATCGACATTTTTACTTCTTAATTCACTCCTAAGAAGTAGATAATGAATGAATTTATTTACAAACATTTGATAAAATGTAGCTTTGTGTAGAAGCTACAGCAAACTACAAAAAGCCCAAAGCTACTCAAACCATTTTCCTCAGTTATATGCATAAAATGATATCCCTTCATGTTCATTACAAAATTGTATCTTTGTTTGGTGGGAATGATTGCAAATCTTAATTAATAAAACCTAAAAAAAATTTATGACTCCAGTGAAACATTCACCAAAAACAAAACCTTTTACGAATATTTTCATGCAGCAAGCATAGTTTACTTCTTAAGCAAGCATAACTTCTTCCAGAAAAGGTTTTTCAGTTCTAAACAGGGGAATTATTTTTTCCATAAAACAGACAATAACAGGAATTCGTCACAGTATGGTGATACCGTTTATAAATATACTCACCTGCACATGCACGTCGTGAGTCAAAAAAGGAACCAAAAATGTTATTTGTTACTTTGGTTACAAACAGTGTGAAAAAAATACCGTAAATATCCAATTAAATTTACCCTTAAGAAGATTATGTGCAGCGATTGTTCTAAGTTTCTTTTGAAACGAAGGCAAATCACAATCAAAACTTCCATGTACAGTTTTAAGTTGCAGCTATTTTAAAGGTACGGCCCCAATTTGGAAGCGGAATTTATGTAAAAACCTTTGGAGTATGTGCGTGCCGCAATTACTTGATAAAAGCGCTTATTCAATAGTCAATCGAACACCTTATACGGTTAAACATCCTTAAAAAATGTTTCAACACATAAAAATGTCTCATAATCAAACCCAAAAAGAATCATCAGTTATTTACAAAAATTATTTCTTGCAAACACGCACATTTGAATACACATTTCACAACAATTTCAAAAATTCCTGCAAATGGTTTTACCTGGAAAGAACAAACTCTACAAAATCGGAATAATATTTGATCGATTCTTCTAAATTCTTTGTTTCTTCTGCAATTTGTTTGCACAACATAGGGAGTTCATCGACTAAACTGATCAGTTCCTTTTTTACGTTTTCTCCCTGCAAAGAATGTATAGATATGCTGAGAAGCTAATATACAAATCTCAAAATCACACATTCTTGTGCAATATGTCATGGATCATTCTATATTTTCAAATCCTTTATATAAAATGCTTGTGTATTAGGTCAGAAAATTTTACATGAAGATATATTGCATGATATAGATTCTGGCCTGACAAATTATGGATGAAAATAAACAATGATAAACAAAACAAAACATCAAAAAGGCAACCAAAAACAAATGAAGGTCAATGCTTTCTTCGAAAAGTTTCAGATTTCCATTATTTAAAGAAGTACCGTACGTAAAAAATGATTACCAGTTAATGTGAAAAGAAGAAGTTAAGTTTTGCGAGAAAAGTTCACTCATTGCCACCTGGAGATGCCATATGGAGCAATGCAAAAGAACACAGATTGAAAAAATAACAGAAGGAACATGCAAGCATTCATATGAAAAACTGAAAACGTTTCTGCACATAAAACATTTGCTCTCAGCTTTGTTTTGGTTGCCTTTTGTAGTCAAAATTTATTACTTTCAGCAGGGAGTAATGAGTTAATGTTCAAGAAAGTAAGCGAGGGGCGTGACCCAGTAAAAAAAGGAATTAATGAAGTAGAAAAATGAACTACTCTCGAGTGCCAAATAGTCGGTCCCCTCGCTTATCAAACGTCGAGGCTTCTTTCAAACCCGTCACTCTTACTCCAACACCCTTGCTATTCCAAACAACGCACCACTACGTTTTCATGTCTCGCTCAAACAAATTTTGCAATAACACTGCAACTTGTCAAAGGAATTTTGCAATAAAACTGTAACTTGTCAAAGGAATTTTGCAATAACACTGCAACTTGTCAAAGGAATTTTGCAATAACAATTATTTTCAATCCCCAGTCGGCACTCGAGAGTAAGTAACCGTTTAAACGAGTACGATAGTACAAAACAACTACAAATATGAATAAATGTATGGATAAGATCTGAAAGTGCAATCATTGAACTAAACAAAAAACAAGGACATGTAAAGGAACGCAGACAATTTTATGAATCTAATAGTATAAACATATATGTAATTTAAAGCCAGGATACAACCATGACTTAATTACGATTGAAAAGAAGTAACAACAATAAACGAAAACATGAAGAATCAGCTAAGCATACTAAAGGACAAACGCTATAAAGCGATACCACAAGGGGTGTAATCAGGCACCTCTTCCTTGTAGTTAATACTTAGCGATAAAACCAGAAACACAAATTACAACACTTAAACAAATGCGCATGAAGAAAACAAAAAAAGATCAGACAAGTATACTAAACAAGACTAGTGTGATTAGGAATATCCTTCTTCTTCTAGCCAACATTTGGTGACAAGAACGGAAACAAAATTGAAACTATTCACGAATAGAGAAAAAAG
Source organism: Phacellophora camtschatica (assembly GCA_036873815.1). NCBI lineage: Eukaryota > Metazoa > Cnidaria > Scyphozoa > Semaeostomeae > Ulmaridae > Phacellophora > Phacellophora camtschatica. Next base: position 1,898 of record JAYJMH010081329.1, on the reverse strand, counting down.
AAAGAAAAGAGCTCACTATTACAGGACAAAATCGCAGGTGTATACCAAAAGAGGGTGTGATACGCATAGAAATAGTAAGATTTAGATTCCTATAGTGATAAGGCAGATCTTGAAAGAATACAAATGAAGACAAAAAGAATGGGAAATGAGCATCCTTGACCTTAAAGTTTAGGAGGAGACGACATGAGGGTGTGATTAGGCACAGGTTTCCTGTTGCGAACGTTTAGCCATTAAACCAGAGATAAACATTGAAAGAGCTTTAAGATTGAAAATAATTATGAATTAAATACCTTCACACCCATTTGTTTACATTCAAGAAAGTATTTTTCTTTAAACAAAACAGCATTGTTAGCATATTCTGTTTCTTTTCTTGTACAGTCCTGACGATGCAAGTAAAAAGTAAAATACATTAAAATATTTGCATAAACATGAGCACGTAAAATAAAATGACATGCACGTGAAATAGAATGACATGCACGTGAAATAAAATGACATGAAATTAAATGATAGGCTTATGTAGGATAAAACAATATTTCAATTAGATCATACTATTTATACATGATCCCAAGAGAGTGGTAAACGCAGGGAAACGCCCAAAATAAAAGTTTTGTTGCCACGCCCTAATATTTATTTTTAGAGGAGCAATGAGGGTCCGGTCATTAAATATGACGAGCGGGGAGATGGAGGAGATTTAATTCATACTATAACAAAATTTCAAGACCCCCTAATTTCTGCTAGATAAATTGAAGACCCCTTTGTCAGTCACTTTTTTTGAAGGATTTCCGCTTTTGGCGGCAAAAATTTGCAGAAACATTTTACAAGGTTTTTACATTTTACAACGGTCGCTGTGATAAACTATCATTATCAACGTCCAAAAATTAATCATCTGTTACGTTTAAACTCCAAAAAAAATTCTGCTTCAGAAATCAAAAATAAACCTAGAATTTAATTAAGTAAACGGAATTAAGAGTGGCGAAAGACCAGGGAGCTGGGCATCTAAAAATAAATATGGCTATTTCTCCAATCAAATTTGAAAAATTGAACGAGCGTAATTGTTCATACAACTACTTTCCGACTTTCAACGACAAGAAAAAGCCTCCAGGCCCACTGTGTTTTATAGTCTATGTTTAGAGTGGAGCCCTTTGTATTCGTCGATTTATTTTGAATATCGAACTATTTTGATTTTATGAACATGTAAAATGCAAACCAATGCACTTTGAATTTCTTGCGTTGTTGATTTACCACGCAAATTATTGATCTTTGTATCACTGAGTCTGCAGAGTAGCCTATTTGTGGTGGCATTGTTGTGTTCAGGGTTCGAGTCCAGTGCCAGTTAATTATTTTCATAGAAATGTAAAAACATTTTATTTTTAAGATAGAGTATGAATTTCATTGTTAAAAGGTTATTCTGGTTATACGAACTTAAAATAATTGAATTAAATAGATGCTTATAAATTGTAGTTTGATTTACTTGATTATTTTACTTGTGTAGAAAGTTTATTTTTCTTTGTTATTTTTTTGTTAAAAGATTATTCTGGGTATCCGAACTTAAAATAGTTGAATTAAGTAGATTCGTTCACGAAAGGAGAACATCACGTGCATTTTATTCAAATACTCAAGTATTTATAAATACTCGAGTAATGGTATACGGAAAATTGAATATACAAATGGTGGTAAACAGTAAATGATGCTAAAACTTTAACGTAAATAGTAATTACAACCCCTTCAGCAGTATGTAGCTTTGGTTAAAAAACACATAACGCATATAACAAAATTATTTTTTAAGACTTATAACTTACGGAGTGTCGTTTGCGTCTTTATTCTGATAGGTTCTTTCCATGGTCTTTTTCAATTTTGTGGGGCAATTATTTGCATTCCGTATGGTGTTTCTGTATTTT
>JAYJMH010081318.1:0-10106 GCA_036873815.1 Phacellophora camtschatica | reverse complement strand
ATGGGATTCGCCAATCAAGTGACTGATGAAATTCAACTAGCCGCTTCATTCGACACAAGCAAATTAAACAATTTCAACAATGATAAAACATCATTATTTAAACCACTGGCTACGGCTAGTGAACCAACCGAGGAAGTCATAATGACTACTAAAGCTAAAACGGCACCAGCTGCCGCACCAAACGTTGTGACCGAGCCGGTTGCAGTTAGTGAAGTTGAAGCAAAGGCGATTTCTGCTAAAGCAGTTGCCGACTTTCAAGCTAAAGAAACGGCTCGTAAGCAAGGCATCCGTACCGCTTTTGGTTCTTTTGCATCTGACCATGGTGATCTTCTTGCTACATGTATTGAAGATATGGATTGTTCAGTTGATAAAGCTCGCGAATCTTTGCTTGCTAAAATTGGCGAAGGTTCTACACCACAAGCGGGCGGCTTTACTTCTGCCTTTGCTCATGCTGGCAATGGCGCAATTGTAAAAGAATCGATGGTTGCCGCTGTTAAATCTCGCGCAGGTATCAAGCTTGAAGATGGTGAGCTTACCCAAGATAACCCGTTCAAAGGCATGACCATGGGAGAAATGGCCCGCGCTTCACTTGAACATAAAGGTGTTGGTGTTGCTGGTTTCGGTAATCGCATGGCGCTTGTTGGAGCCGCGTTCACGCATGGTTCTTCTGATTTCGGCTCGGTTCTTGCTGACGTTGCTAACAAGTCAATGCTTAAAGGCTATGAAGAAGCGCAAGAAACCTTCCAGCTATGGACGCAAACAGGCACTCTTTCTGATTTTAAAACGGTAAGCCGTGTAGGTTTGAATGACTTTAATTCACTTCGCGAAGTGCAGGAAGGCGCTGAATACAAGTATGTAACTGTTGGTGACCGTGGTGAAACTGTTGCGCTAGGTACATATGGTGAATTGTTCAGCATTACTCGCCAAGCAATCATCAACGATGATTTGAGCGCATTTACTCGCATTCCTCAAATGATGGGTGTTGCCGCCATTCGTACCATCGGTGATTTGGTTTACGCTGTCATGACTGACAACCCTAAAATGTCAGATGGTAAAGCTTTGTTCCATAACGATCACAATAACCTATTTGGTGCCGGTAGCGCGTTAAGCGTTTCTTCATTAGATGCAGCCCGTACAGCGATGCGCAAGCAAAAGCTAGACAAAGGCAAAGCATTGAACATTCGCCCAGAGTATCTAATTGTTCCAGCAGCTTTGGAAACCACCGCTACCAAGTTAATGCGTGACACTGTATTGCCTGGTGCTAGCAACGGTGAAAGCAACCCAGTTTCAGGAATGGCACAAGTTATCTCTGAAGCTCGCCTTGATGATTCAAGCGCTACGGCTTGGTACTTAGCGGCCGGTTCAATGTACGACACTATTGAAGTTTCTTACTTGGATGGAAATTCTACCCCATTCATTGATCAGATGGATGGCTGGGGCGTTGACGGAACAAGCTTCAAGGTTCGCATCGATGCGGGTGTATCTCCGCTAGATTATCGCCCTGTATCTAAATCTACGGGCGCAGCGTAAGCTGCCCCCTCATTAGAGGAATTATGAAATGAAAAATTTCGTTCAAGAAGGTAACGTCTTAACGTTAACCGCCCCAACTGGCGGCGTATTAAGTGGTAAGCCTGTAGCAGTTGGTTCTGTTGTTGTGGTTCCAGTTTCTGACGCCGATGCTGGCGATTCATTTGGAGGTCATCGTTGTGGTGTTTTCAGCATTGATACTGCTGGTACACCCACGGAAGGCGCAAAGGCATATATCACAGGCGCAGGCCAAGCAACAGTAACCGCATCAGGCAATACGCTTGTTGGTGTATTTGTGAGTGCTAAAGACGCCTCTGGTTTCTCAGAAGTGTTGTTTACGGGTCAAATCGCGTAATGGCAAACATCCACGACAGAAGAAACAAACTAGCCACGCTAGGCCTTGCCCGTTTGGGCAAAGATATTTTTGTTGTGGGTGTGCCTTATAAGGCAATCATTTCTGACGATGATTATGAAGATGAAACTGGCGAACGGCGCGAGCTGTTAGCCAGTTTTGATTTCAGTCTAGCCAAAATTATTAAACGTGGTGATTCGGTTGTTTACGAAGGTGAAATGTTCACCATTGGAAAGCAACAAAGAGAAAACAGCCTAGACCAATTTTACACAGTGGAACTAAAACGTGCTTAAAGCTAAAGCTATTCTTAATGCGTTCTATGAGCGACTTATTTTCTTAAAACCTGCTTACGTTTCCAATGTTGTTAAAACTGATGTTGATAGCGAACAAGAATTCCCTCTAGTGGCCTTAGTGATGGGCTCAGACATACGAGAAGAATTCACCAAAGAAATGTATCAGCACAGCTTAACGCTATACACCGATATATATGTTCGCACCGCTAAAGATAGTTTAGATGATCAAACACTAGACATACGAGAACAAATCGAAATACAGCTTTTGCAAAACCCGAAGCTAGATTTAGATTACGTTTTTAAAATTGAATTACAGAGCATGGATGCCCCGGACTACAACGGCGAAGGCGTTGATTATTCATCAAAGGTTCGTATTGAATGGCTCGTTGAATACTTTTCCCAACATGGGAACCCAAGCGCCTAGCGCATTATTATTAACTTATAAGCCCGCCAATTGAGCGGGTTTTTTTGTATCTAAAATAGAGGATATTCTGATGGATGGCGCATTAAACGGCACGCAGGTACTTATTAAACGTGGCACTTCTGAAATTATCGGTCAGATGGAAGCCACGGTAACGTTCAACGGTACGCCCATTGACCTTAGCAACAAATCGCATCAAGACTGGGTGGTATTGCTAGATGGTGAATTGGCTGGTAAGCAGTTACAAGTAGCCGGCACATTAGTTTATAACAGTGATGCATCATACAAATCAACACGCGCAGATTCACTAACCGGCAAGCAAGAAGATTACTCAATTGTGTATGGCGACACTGGTGAAGCCTTCGCCGCAAAAATGGTGCCTAATGGCCTTTCTGATGCGCTGCCTATGGGTAACAAGGTGACAACTTCGCTTACCTTCCTTTCAAGTGGGGTTGTCTCACATACACCGGCATCAGCGTAATGAGCGATGGAACCAACGGTACAAGCTGCCTATTGTGCCGTTTTGATAACAGTGACGATGTTGTCATTGTCGGGCAGTTGGAAATAACATCTACGTTCAATGGCGCCCCGATTGATATTAGCAATAAATCGTATGGTGACTTTGTAACGTTAATGGATGCGCAGCTATCAACTAAAGGCCGCACCATGGCCGCCACAATCATTTATAGCAATGATGCCGAGTACAAGCAGCTACGCGCTGACACGTTAGCCGGTACCATTCGTGAATACATGCTTGATTATGGCACTGGCTTAGTTGCTGATCAGATTCGCTTTAACGGTATTCCTAACGCGCCATCAGATACCGCCCCAGTGGGTGACAAGGTAACTACCTCGCTTTCCATTCTATCGGTAGGGGATGATATTTAATGCAGCTTAGACTCTGTTATAAAACCTATCCGTGCAAAATGAATTTGGCCGCCATGCGTCAATTCAAAGCGAAAACGAACAAAGATTTGTGGTGCACGCTAATTACATTTTTAGAGTGCTACATAGCCAACCAATCAAAGCCCACCCTCACATTAATGAAAGCGCTGTATCAGTGCGTTGATTTTGAAACAGCCAGCGAAGCCTTTCACGCGCTTATTAAGCAGGGTGATAGCTCTATTGAATTAGAACAAATTCAAGATGCCATGTTTCGTGTTGGCTGGCGCCCCGTGGAAGATGAAGAAAGCGATTTTATTCAGCCTTGGCCGTTGGTGTTATTTGATGCGGCTAGCCAAATAGATCGGGAATTCCGTGAAGCTTTGGGCGACTTAAAAAAAAAGGAACCAACTGGATAGCGCTACCTAAGAACACAGGTACCGAGCCATTCACCGTTGATTACTGGGGCTTCTTCAAAGAGCTAGTAACCAAAGCGAAAATATCACCATCTGAAGCATGGTTGCTCGACTATCCAGAGATTCACCACATTTTAGACCTAAGCACCAATTCAGGCCCCGCTTCTATTTCAATGATGATTAACGCAGAACGCCGCGCAAATGGCGCCAAAGAACAAAGGTATTTAATTACACAATGAGTACAGAAAAGTTCTTATTTGAAATTGCAGCTGATACCAAGGCGCTAAGGGAAGAACTAGGCACTGGCAAAACCAGTGTTAAAAAGTTCAACTCTGAAACCGAGGGCATGCTTGGCAGCCTTGGCGATCTGAAAACCCCGCTTACTGCCGTTGCTACTGGTGTAGCTACCGTAACCACGGCGGTGGTTGCTGGTACTGCAGCGCTCGTTTCATATGCGGCCGCCCAAGGTAAAACAATTCAAGAAACTGAAACCATGGCGAATATTGCCGGGTTAACAGTTGAAGAATTCAAGCGAATGTCTTTCGTGATGGGCACTGTTGGCCTTGATGGCGAAAAGTTTGGCGACATAATGAAAGACACCCAAGAGAAAATTGGGGATTTCTTAGCGACCGGCGGCGGGGCCTTTCAAGATTTTGCTGATGTAATGGGTTATACCGCTGAAGAAGCCACGGCACTGGCTGGCGAATTTGAAACCATGAGCGGTCAAGAAGTGCTTCAGGCCATGGTTACCCGCATGGAAGAAGCGGGCAAAAGTTCACAGCAAATGAGTTTCGCGCTAGAAGGAATGGCATCAGATACCACGGCGCTAATTCCTTTATTAAAAGAGGGTGGCGCGGCAGCAAAAGAACTGGGTGATACCTTCGATTCTATTAACGTAGAGCTTTCAGAAGAAGAACGCGCCCAGTTTGCAGCCCTGGCGAATAACGTTGATTTAGCCCAAGGCGCTTTCGTTAACTTCCTCAATAATGCGATTGCCCCGTTTTTACCTGCCATTAATGCGGCCACTAAAGCCTTAGCTGAATTTTTCTCGGCGCGTCAAACAGGTATGGACTTAGAGCGCATCATTGATGATGGCGCTATGGCAGAACAAATTACTTCACTTGAAGAGCTTGAAACGCTTCAAAAGCGCCTGAACGAAGAGGTTGAAACATACGAGAACTTAACGCATCACGGCCGTTCGGGGAAAGCCAACAAAGAGCGTCTTAAAGAGTTAAAAGAAACGGTTGAAGTATTGGCCGCCCGCAAGGCCGCCATTGAAGAAGAGAACAAAGCCACCCAAGAAGCCATCGATTTGGAATCGAAAAAAGGCAACTTGAAAGGCAATAAAACCGTGGGCGCTGAAGAAATAAAGCTAGAAGAACAACTTTTAGCGGAATTGAAAGCCCGTGAAGATGCGCAAAAATCAGAACTGCAGCTACTAGAAGAGCAGAAAACCGCCCGTTATGCCGTGCTTGAACGTATGTTCGAGGACGAAAACAAGCTTACTGAAGAAAAGCTAAAAGAAAAAAATGCACTGAAAACAGCTATTGAGGCTGATTATTTAGAGCAAGCCCGCGAGATAGCGAAAACAGAAGAAGAGACCAAGCTTGATGCGGCCGTAACCGAAGCGGAAAGTTTAGAAGAATTACTTGCTGCCAAGTTAATTTCACAAGAAGAATACCAGGCGAAGCTTCAAGAAGTTATTGCGGCTTACTCGCCTGAAAGTGTCGATCCCGAAGCGCTGGAAGAAAAGAACGCCGCCGAACTTGAATCGCTTAATAACAAATTAGAAAATCAATTAATCTCGTATGAAGATTATTTTTCTAAAATCTCGGCATTAAGCAAAAAAGATTCAGACGATAAAAAGAAGAAAAACGAACTCGAAAACTTCTGGTCTGACTCATCAGTTAAAGCCCAAATGGATCAGGGTACGGCTTTGCTTACATCACTGGGCAACAACAGTAAAACCGCGCATAAAATCCAACAGGGTTTATCAGCTGCAAATGCTGGCATGAATACTGGGGAAGGTATAACTAAGGCGCTAGCAAAGCAAGATTATGCAGGTGCTACATTTACCGCGCTAACCGGTGCCGCCCAAATAGCGGCAATCTTAGCATCAACCCCCGATGGTTCATCATCTGTTACGCCTGTTACAACGCCAACCGAAAGCACCACAGAAAGTTACAACGAGCAAAGCGCTACGGTTACCGATATAAGCGGGGATAGTATATCCACCCAACGCCTAGTAATTGAATTTAGTGATGAAGCGGTTGATGCAGTTGGCCGGCATGTTAAAAAGGCTGAAAGTGATGGGCGTATATAATGATAATTAGTAAATCAAACGTCATGGCCGCCAATTCAATTTCTTTGAATTCTGGCAGTATTTTAAGTGGCGCGCTTTCTAACCTTCAAGATCCCGACTTTTCCCGCGTAGTAAGTAGCAGTTCATCTACGTTTAAATTTACCGTTAGTTCGGTTGGTGCTTGCCAGTATGTGGCGTTGCATGGATTAAGTTTACAAGCGGGAAATACTGTTACTGTTACCGGCACTTCCTTTTCCAAAACGTTCACCCTTACCCGCCCCATTAAGAACTTAGTATTTTATACCCCCGATGCGGTAACGCTGGGTAGTTTAGCGGTAGAAATAACAGGTTCGGGTACAAAGGTTATTAGTTACATGCAGGCGGGTTTAGCCAGTTATATTGATTGGGGAACCAGTTCAGGCCAAGGGCTTTACTATCTAAGTAACAACCTAACGAACCGGGTAACATCAAATGGCAATGGTATGCCTGTTAAGCGCGTTCAAGAAGTGGTGGCCCCAAAGCTTAGTTTCAATTTTAAAAATATGTACAAGGCTTGGGCTCGTACCGATCTACAAGAAATCAATGCGCTTTACAACGAAACCGGCATTCTTTCAGAACTTGATTACGAAGAAGAAAACCTGCCTGATGAGTCGTGCGCCTTGTTTGAAATGTCTAATCAGAAAGTGGCAACGCATTCATCAACTACAACGCTGGTAGATGTTAGCTTTTCTTTTAGGGTGGTGGCGTGAGCTTATTTCATTATTACGTTATTGAATTAGACTTACCCGAAGTTTCTGGCACTTGTACTATTAACGGTAACCCGGGCTTTTCAACACCGCTTACCTGTACCGACCAGAACAGCCCTACAATAGTAACGAAAACCCATAAATTTACTGACACAAGCTTAATTCTGCCCGAATCAGATATTTACAAATGTGTGTCTAATGTTTCTGAAACAACGCCTAAGTTGAAATCAGGTAACGGGGTGGCGAGTAGGGCAACGTGTAATATCACGGTTAAAGACTTTACTGGCGATCCAAACCTATCAAGCCCCGCGCTTACGGCCAATCCAGCATTAAAAGATAAAGGCCAATTCTTTGGTAAGTTGAAAGCAAGAAACATACTTTCAAACAAACCTATTCGGGTTCTTTATTACGAGTCAGATGGCATCAATCACACGCTAGTAAAAACGAACCATTACTTACTAATGGATCTTAAGCAGAGTTCGCAATCTGTTTGGGTACTTACTTGCAAAGATGTTCTTTATAAAGCTGATGATGAAAATAGCGACTGGCCCCGCATTATTACGGGCACGCTGCAATCAGATATAACCGAAGCCACAACCAGCATCACCATGGATGCAGATATTGCAGAGTGGACGCCATACGATGATTATACCGCCGTAGTGGGTGGCGACTTGCTGATGAGAACCAATGCTACTGGCACATCATCAAGCGTAACGCTTACCGTGGTTCGTGCTGAAAACATCACGTTAGGCGCTAGAACTATTATTAATGTTCCAAGCACCCACTCGGCTGGCGATGAAGTATTTCGCGGCCGTAAGTTTATTGACGCCGATCCATATGACGTACTTGTTAAAGTTTTCGAAGATGCCGACTTAACCCCCGATGATTATGACGGGCCAGGCATTGAATCAGAGTTGGCCGAATGGTTGCCTAATATGCTGGGCTCCGTTGATGCAATATTTTACGAACATGAAGATACCACATCATTTTTAGATGATTTTTGTGCGTCATTCATGCTCGATATATGGACCGATACCAGCATTGGTAAAATCGTTTTAAAAGCGACAACCCCATGGAATACCACGGCGGCGGTATTAACGGAAGGCGTAGAAATCACTTACGGTTCTATATCGTTCGATGAAAACTACGAGTTGTTCTATTCCCGCGCCTTCCTTCAGTACGATAAGCGCCATCTAACTGAAAGCGATGATGATGCAAATTTTGCCCGTTCGAGCCTTGCTTACGATACCACGCTTGAAGGTGATAATTTCTACGGCTCTGAAAAAGTAAAAGACTTAGGCAAGTCGATAATACTTTCTAACAAAACCAGCAATATTGAAGCGGCCGACTTAACCACCGTTCGTTACGCCCAACGATTTAGCAACCGCCCCGAAGATGGCATTTTTGAAATTGAAGAGGCGAACTTAAATTTTAAACTGGGTGATGTTGTAGAAGTTATTTCAGATAGCAAGCAAGATTTCTATGGTAATAGTTCCACTGGCGTTCGTGTTCAAGTTACTAAGATCACGCCAGTTCGCGGAACCGGAAGAAAGTACAAAGTAAGTTTTGTTACTTACAACCCTTTCATCGGTGGAACATTAGGAACGGATTACGCGGTAAATGCCAACTTCGACAACAATTTGTACACCATTGCGGGCGGTCCGGTTGAGTCTGGAACATTCACCTTTGTTTTTAGTAACGCTTATTACGGCCAAAATACCCTAAGCCACGCCATAGCAATTGGTTCATTCCCTGCCGGTTCAACAATTAACCTTGTATATCTTGGCGGCTCAACTGCAGTAGGCAAGGGTGGTGCGGGTGCTGATGCTCCAAATTATAACCAACCATACGCGGGCGGTAATGGTGGCACGACACTTTCAGCAACGAGTGGCGTAACCGTTAATATTTATCTTTCAGGTACTACGCCTGATTTTGGTAATGGTACCTATGACGCCGATGGTTATCTTTACGCCCCTGGCGGCGGCGGGGCCTCTTCTGTTTGGAGTGGTCACGAAGAATCGCGGGCGGCGGGTGGAGGTGGCGCTGGATTTTCATTTGGTGCGGGTGGTACCGGTACTAATTCAGAAGATGCTTTGGTAATAAATTCGGCTACAGATGGATCATACGTAACGCCAGGTGATGGCGGTGAAGCGGTTGGCGGCGACATACCAGTTCGCGGCGGTGATGGTGGTGCACTGGGTGAGCCGGGTGAAGAAGGTAACCCGCCTGGATTGGCTGGTGGCTTGGCCGGTAAGGCAATAGAGTTGAACGGCGGCACCGTCAACATATTTACAAATGGAAATGTTGAGCGGTTCATACAGGGCGGTGGTGATTCACCAACGGCCATTTCATGATTGAATCATTAATTGGTGAACTGTATTTCGATGTTGAGCTATACGACAGCATTGAACTTGGTACAAGAATAAGAATAGGTGAGTATTACAACGGTTCGGCTTGCATTGTTAAGCGCAACGGTACTCAGATAATCGGCCAACTTGAAACTAGTATCTCTTTTACTGGTTCGTTAATTCAGCTGAACAATGGCAGTGTTGATCAGTGGGTTCGGTATTTAAATGCTGAACTGGTTGGCCGCCGTTTGCAAATTAATGGCCCGATAATTTACACCAATGATGCCGCCTTTCATGCCGTTCGCCTCGATGCGCAAACAGGCACCAAAGCCAATTATTCTTTTGAATATGCTGATGGTGAAGAGTTCGCCGCATCTTTCATTCCTACAAACCTTTCAGATAACGCCCTAATGGGTGACAAGCAATCAAGCACTTTCTCGTTAGTTTCTAGCGGCGCAGTAGCCCGAATCGAAGCAGGGTAAAAAATGACAATAGAAAAATTACAGGCGCTTACCCAAGGTACGGCGGGTAACAGTACGGGCGCAGATGTAGCCCGCGCAGTAAATGCCCTGATTGATTTGGCAGAGCAACAACCCGAAGCCGTTGGCGAATTAATTGCCGCCCTTGAAGAGCAACTTAACGAAGCCACCACTTACTTAGATTCTCAGGTTGCGATTAGCCCACCGGTTAAAATTGAACCTTCATTAACCCAGCGCTTAGTTGAATACCCTAAATTAAAGCAAACCGAAGATATACCAACCACCTCACCAAATAACCGCAAAGAGATATTGACGGACAATATACGCGGCTTGGTTCATG
>JAYJMH010081307.1:0-10107 GCA_036873815.1 Phacellophora camtschatica | reverse complement strand
GGATTCATTTGGAATCGTTTGTCCTAATAGAGACGATGACGTAAACGAATTATTATCAAGGTAAGGTTTATTATCATGTATATATCGTTTTTTTTTTTAATGAAATCATGAAGGAATAACAAAATTTATAAATATATATAGAATAAGAAAAATCAAACAACTATATTCATCTCTACAAGCCTGTTTCGTGATAGACTCACTCTTCAAGAGATGTTGATGTTAACATCAATTGCGTTGCATCAATTTCAAAAATTTTTAAGTACGTTTAATTAAGTAAGTTTTGAATTGAGTTGGTTTGTATGTGGTACCCCCTGAAAAATTTAACTTACATAGGATTTGCCTTTTAATTTGAGATTAATCCGGGTGTGAATACAGAAACTACATTATTTTAACCTCCGTTGATTTTAACAGGGAAAGTTGTTGTTGTTGCTCTTACATGCTGGTTTTTACTGTAATCCACAGATAAAAATACTTGAATACTTCATTGAATATTATGTAAACGGTGATGGTTAATGGATAGCTTAGAATTTGTTGCCTTACTCTGCAAAATCAGTGCTTGGCGGGCTATGATATTTCACTGGAAGTTATAATTCTTATATTCTCTTTAAACCTGAGTTTCCATCTAAATCTTGTAGGCAACACCCAGTAAATAAGTTCAATTAGAAGACTTTGTCTTTATTCACAGATTTGAGTGCTTGCAGGTTAAGAATTTTCTTTGTGTTGCTTTGGCCATTTTGGTTAAGAGCTCTTGTTTAGTCATAAATTAAAATATGGATTTTGAAAATCAATATCTGAGTACCCAATGCATCAGTTCTGAACAGTAAGGCACAAAATTGTAATTTAACTATTTGATATTGGTACTCATAAAACATTTGATACATGTTGCTATCTGCAAATTTATTGAAAAAACTAGTTTAATTACATTACCTGCAGTAAAAGTAAAAGTAAAACACTGATAACTGACGAACAATCGAGACGTTATTTGGGAAAATGGAGATATAAACGGAGATATTTTCGATAGTCGACAGATTGAAAAAACGTAAACAATCGTCGTTGAAGAGTTTTCAGGCCTTATTTAATCGGGCAAAGAAAGCCTCAACGTTATCTGTCTGGTCGCTGCTCCTACCCAAATCATTGGAAGTGCCATTGGCTCTTATTCGTTCCTATAAAATCTTTCGAAGTAAAGAAGTTCCTTCAAATCTTGAACTGTGCGAAATTCAAAGAATTCTTGAATTCTTGCATTTTAGACAACAAGTGAAGTAAAACTCTGACTTTTTAGGTACATAAAAATGTTTTTTATCTATTTAGACTTGGTGTGATGGAAAAGGCAGACATTCCATTTTCTTTGAATGTTCTTGAAGACACATCTAAGAAAAGTAAGAATTCATTTTTAAACTCTTGTAGTCAGTCTGAAATGCAATCAGCACCCATTTACAAATTATATGTTTAAGTTAACTCGTCAAATTTCTTTAAATTGTTAAAGAAATGCATGTATAAAATTAATAGCTGTTTTGCTTTGGAAGGAATTTAGCAATTTTATACCGTAATTTTTTTGAACCGTAGTATTTTTCATTGTACTATTTGGCATCTTCATGGGGAATGAATTAGTCGATGTTTGATTGGATAATTAACGTATAGCATTGTTACGCTTCGAATCTTCTGAAGAACATGCGCCCGAGGCTGGTGCTTCTTGTTATTTTCCTCCGTTTGAGCCTTAAGTGTTTCTTCTGTTTTGTTCTTATTTTTCCTCAACAATTTTGCTATATAAATAAGCTTAAGGCAAGTACAGTAACCAAATGTACTATTTTCGTACTATGATGTTGATTAGTAGAGTGTCCATGAAGTAAACATATGGAACTAAATATATGTTGTGATTTTGGCAAATTTCAGCCGGGTTCTTCTTACAAAGTTTGTTCTTATAAAAAGCACTGTTCTCATAAAGAAAAGCACACTACTTTAAAAGCACATTTCACACAAAAAGTGCTATTTTGAAAAATGCGTATGCAATCGTTTACTTGTCATTATTGGACTTTACAAAACTTACGTATTGTAAAGTGGTCAAACCTTTTGGACAGAATATTTTGAAATATGATTGCTTAAAATTTAATTTAAAGTTTACGTTTAAAAGTTCATTCTAGAGCAACGTATATACCATTGGCTTTAAAACGCGATTATTGTTGCTCGAGAAACGTACCGATTGAATTATAGTGACTGTGTTTCTTTGCTGTGTTATGTTTCATGTGAGAACAGTTGCGCCTGCGATGTTTTTCATGCGCCTACGGAGCGGTCCGTAGGCGCACGATAAGCATCGCAGCGGAGGCGCAACTGTATAGAAGTTTTTCGAGCAACAATAATCGTGTTTTAAAACCTATTCGTAAACTATGAATTTGGTGGCATTCAGATTTTTAGAAGAATTGTTTATTCAAGTATTAGGTAGATACAATAAATGTTATGACATCTGCCTGCTCACTGTTTTCATATACATTTGAATAGCAGAGTTGATTGAGCCGCTTTTTACACAAATTCGTTTGTGAAAGATGTGTTTTTATTTGACTGCTCGCCTGAAAAATGCACTCATGATTAGGTTGACTGTTTTTTGTAGATGCTTCTGTTCCTGATTATATCGGGAAAACATCAACCTTACGACATGCTCTGACAACGTGCATTGACATCAAATCTGTACCAAAAAAGGTATTTTACATAGATATAACAAGGACAGAATTTGTAACTATAGTGAAACTGACACGTCAATTTCAAAGCGATTAGCCATGAAAGACAAAGAGAATTCCGTCAAGCAGAAAATCAAAATAAACAAAGCCATGTTTTGATTTTTCGCTTAATGTTCGTTGTCTTCGATACCTACTTGCTTTGAAATCACTATTGTTAAAAAATCTGCCCCTTTTTATTTTACATATATATAGAATTATAACTGCTTAACGGAGTCACTTCTTATGGGCTTTTGTTGCTTTTTACTTTTCTGATGACGATTCTTGCCAAGATTGAAACTTTTAAATATGCCAATTCCATTTTTGTCAATTTTTTAGTCAGTTACCGTTTACGTCAATACATGTAATATTGTCATTAGTTCATTCGCCGTTGTACCGCCAAAAAATCTTACATCTTAAATCATAAATGTTACATCATTTCATCATGATTATGTATCGCCAAGAAATCTTATATCTTAAATGTTACATCATTTCATCATGATTATGTATCACCAAGAAATCTTAAATCTTAAATGTTTCATCATGATTATGTATCGCCAAATAATTTTACATCTTAAATGTTACATGATTTTATTATGATTATCGTATCGCCAAAAATCTTAAGTCATTTTTTGATCATGACTTGTCATTTGTCGAAACGAAAGCTTGAACATGTTATTTTTTATCTCAGTTTTTGCACTAAAGTTTATACAAATATAAAACTAAAATCCTGCAAAGAAGAACCTAACTTAAACATTCATTGAGCAGTTGGGCAGTATGTTATTGTTTTAAAGCTATAGAAGTGCCACACGAGGAGATGTTAGAGCATATTTAGTGTTTTCATTTAAATACTTATCAGTGTTTACTCAAATAGTCTGTGATTTTGGTCTGACATTTGCAATTTTTGGTTACTTTATTTCAGTTTTTATTTAAATTTTTTTTATGTTTTATGCTCTTAAAAGTTAGTAAATGAAGCCAGACTCGCTATTTTTTGTACCTCCAACTCTCTACTGCCGATTTTATTTACCTACAACTCTCTACTGCATTTCATCTTATAGAGTGTCGCAGGAATGTACATGTTTTCAAAGAGAAATGGGAAATGCAACGTCAAATTCCTCGAATCTCAAACGAACAATTTAATCTAACTTCAAATGACATCTAAAATTTGAGGTCAAACATTTTATAACCAAAGTATAAATCAGTAAATGGTTAACGTTTTCTTGACTCACTTTTTTTTACTCACTCACTTTTGATAGGCTCTACTACGTATGTTGGTTGAACACACCGAAGATCCAACAGAGAAGCGGAGGATACAGGAGCTTTGTAGCATTCAAGGTATTTTATATATTATTATTGTTTGTACTTCATATGTTATTACAAGTGTTTCTCGGTGTCTTTGATGTTTTGAGGGCCACACAAGATTCAGGGTGTCTCTAAATACTATAATATGTAATCAATTATATGAAGGATATTGTGCAATTTATATCATCAATTGATCATATTATGTAAAAAGAAAGAATAAGGAAATCACTAATTTTATGAAATTAAATATCAAACAGTACATTTAAAAGAAATTCTGTTTTGAATTTATCTTAGGTGCAAAAGACTATTCGGAATTTATTCGAGAGCCTTACACTTGTACCATGGATATTTTGAATTCGTTACCATCATGCAATCCACCCATTGTCAGACTGATCGGTAAGTTAATACTGTTTTTGTGCATTGGTCATTTGCTGGATGTTTTGAATAGATTGACTTGTTAACTAGACGACTTGTTAACTAGAGCTGATAACTTTCGAAAAAATATAACTTGAACACAGTTTTTAAACTTTATTGTTAGTCTCATTTTTAGCTTAAATTATATATATATATTTGTTATTTTCATTTATTTTCATTAACTTCCTATTGTTGTTGTACAGTCTTATTTTTTCTTTGAAATTTGAATAGTCACGTGTGAAGATAAAAACGTTGATGTTAAAAACTTTGTTATCTTCAATGCTCATATCAACTCTAGCAGCTTGATTCTGGAGTTTCTGAAGTAGATTTCTTTATGTGGTTCCACAGGAACCATAGCCAAGCAGCAATATTGAAAGTGAGGCTCTGCAATACCCATGTACAGTATCAATTAAGAGTTTCTTATGGCGAAAATAATCGGTCATGTTTTGAAAAACCAAATGCTCGTGATACTTTAGTAGAGGTTGCCTTGCTGTGATTTTTCAGTCAAGAAAATTATTAATCTTGATACATGGATTCTAAATCTGGGACATTTTAAAGGCTGTTTTTGCTCCTCAGGAAGAATTTTGGGCTTCTGCTTGTGCGTAATAAGCATTGCGTAGATTTTAATAATATTATTTTCAAAGGTAATTTGTTTTACTGCAGCTAAGAATTCTCAGCTTTCACGGAAACAACAGGACTGCTTGTGGAAGATAACCACAGGCCTTGTGACACATTGACTCTACTACTTTAAATAACTTCTATTTTAGAGCCCACACTATTCACCCAATACATTTTTTTCGATCCGTATATTTTCCCGTTTCTCTCTCAGAGCTTTTACCAAGACTACAACCAAGAGCATATTCTGTGTGCAGGTGAATTTTGATACCCAAAATACGTGCATGTACATGTGTTCATCTATGTTAGATTTGTTGCATATAAGTTTCATTATTTAAGTAAATAAGTTATCATTTGTCTTCTCTGCAAAAGTGCTCGATACCGTGGTGGTAGAACAATATAGAAAAATATTAAATAAAACAACAAGTTAAGCTGTTACTCGAGTTTCGTGTTCTTGCAATCGTCAGGCAGCTACCATTTTATATATGTTTCATTATTTATATATATTTTATATCTGTTACTATATGTTTATTTGTGCACGCACTCTTAAACCGATTTTGCAATTTTTGGATTTCAGATAGATGAAATTGCAAATATAACTAAAATCGCTTATTTTTAAACACTGTATTTCTACTTAAATTTGAAATGTTAACTGATGATTATTTGTGTATGGTTCTTGCTTGTAGTTCGTCATTGAAGAACGCCACATCTGCAAAATTCATATTTAATATAACAAAGATTGAAGGCTTAATGGGTGTAACAAAGGAAAGGTACTTGGATATTTTTATTGTTAATATTGAAATTGTAATAAACTAAAGCTTTTAACAAAAATTGCCTAATCAACGCATAAAAAGCACTTGAATTGTGTGGATATGTTTTTTTTAATCTGATTTAATTTATATTCAAAACTTAGAATAAACACTTGTTAGTGACCTTTTACTCTTCTACTGAATCTTGCCTAGACCGTTTAAACAGAGGTTATTGTTTGAAGATTATATTAAATTTAGGATTTAGAGATGAATATCTCAGCATTCCAGGCACTGATTTTGTCAAATAAGGTAGTAAATTGTAAGTAAACTATTAAGAATTACTGTCTACACGGTACTGAACACAGCAAGATAATTCCTTTATAAGTAGATTACATCAAACGTGTAACCTTTTTGGACTGCATTAGGGTGGTATTAAAGGGTACGAGTGCATCAGCGGTTCAATCAGACTGCAGTAGGGTTACAAGTGGTTCAAACATGACTTTAGTTGGACTTTACTATGGTGAACTACGGGTTGCGATATCGTTTTTTAAAGAAGGAAATTATAGTGAAACTTAGATTAATGTCAAGAAACACTTTTATATGCACATATTTTTAAAATTTTTCTTTCTTAATTTTTGCCCTGGAACTGGAATGTCTATACAATCTGACGAAAAAGCGTAAAAAAATATTTTCATTTACGGAACATCAGATGTCTGGATAAAATTGTCATCAGTGAAATAAAGAATTTTTTTGTTTTTTTGTGCTAGAACTGGGCTATGCACTGGCTGGCTTGACCGTCTTACCACTGATATGAGATGCAAAAATTGTGATCAATGCAAGGAATGCAAGCCAGTTGAATTTGAAGATCTTGGAAAAGCTTTAGAGAAACTAAAGCTGAAAAATGCACTGCAGGTATGTGGTTCAATGAATAACTGATTTTTAGTATTCTACTTTCTTAATGTCGTTTATGTGTGTTTCAATTATTCAATCAATTAAAAAGCCAGTCAGTCAGTCAACCAATCAATTATTTTTGTCGGGGACTCAAGCACCAAATACAGAATAGGTTTATTTAAAAAGTTGTATTCTACACGACCTAGGGATGGCAAGTTTATCTGGTTTGGGCAACAGAGGCAAATTTTGCAACAATAGTGAAATTGAGAAACTGGCTTCAAAGCGATTATCTCTCGAGAAGAAAATGAAACTCTCTCAAATGGAAAATGAAAAATCTTCTCCACAACACTGTTTGTTTTCATTTTCCAGTTGAGAGAGTTTCACTTTGTTCTCGAGGGATAATCGCTTTGAAGCCAGTGTCATTTTCACTATTGTTGCGAAACTTGCCTCTGCTTCTTTGGGCAGTTACGTAACGATGATAACAATTAAAACTACATATACACAGCAGCAGCAAGTTTATTCGTTTCGATTTTTAGCTGGAGAGAATTCTTTTTGTCTTTGATCGCTAAGCGCTTTCAAATGGCGTGTCAATCAAAAGCAACGAATAATATTGTTACAATATATGCCTTTGTTCACAACAGCAAGATTACATACACCGGATTTTCCTAAAAAAAAGTATACAAATGTATATTAACGTGGCCATATAGGTTTAGGAACAAGAGTGGTAACTATAATCTTAGACTGACTCTGAATAGCTAAATTTAACATTTATTAATATAACTAGTACATAACTCACCCATATGCTTTTCTTGAGTAATAAAATATTAAATGTCGAAACCCAAATTTTGTCTCGCAGCAAAACCAGAGCTTTAGATCTGACTGATTACACGATGATTACACCAGAACAAATTAGAGCCTCGGTGCTTGATTTCTGTTCCTCAAGAAAGGCCTATGGGCGAGTTATGTACTATTGTTTAGGTTAGCTATGCACAGTTCATTTCAAGACAATAAGATTTTAAGATTATGTGCTCTTGCTCCTCGACCCGTGTGGCTATGTATGTTATTTTAAATTTGTATACTTTTCTGGGCAGATTTGATCACGTACCCGGTAGATAAGACGTAAACTGGTATTTTCTTTCAGGAATCTTACACTGAATTCAGGAATTTTCAAGAATTCTTATTCTCTTAAACAGAGGCAAATTTTGTAAAAATGGTGAAATCGACATGCCAATTTCAAAGCGATTATCCATCAGAAACACAACGAATTCTCTTAACTGGAAAATCAAAACAAGCAATCTTCGTTCAACCCTATGTTTTGATTTTCAGGTTGAGGGAATTCGCTTTGCTTTCAATGAATAATCGCTTTGAAATCGGCGTGTCGATTTTACTATTGTTACGAAACTTTCCTCTCTTATTCTCTTACCCTTGTTCAAGAAGAAACAGAATATTTCAGGAAAATTAGGATGCTTTTAATTTTTTATATCTATAATCCAAAATGTACACAAGCTCTATTTAGTATTATCATAAAAGTTTGATATGAGAACATCATTAATTGCATTTGACCACTACTTGACCATTTCACCCCGGGACGGGTCATTTGGCGCATTGACAAGTAAAGTAAAACGTCACATTTTCAGGAGGTAAATACAGGCATAGCTTTATATTAATTTCGAATATTTCAACATAAGTTTATCTTTTGAATTGTGTTGGTTTGTATGTGGTACCCCCTGCAAAATAAAACTTGCATAGGATTCGCCTGCTTAGCAGAAATAAATCCTGGCGTGAAAAGGTTCAGGTATTGATGTCTTTAAACACACTTTTGTTTTGCTGCATGCATAGACCCATGTATATTACGGTCATATATATCCATGTAGATTCCAGTTTATTGGCGACGGGGAACGAAATTTAAACTGCCGGAAGATGACACCGTTCCGTTGATTATGATTGGCCCTGGAACAGGCGTGGCTCCATTTATTTCATTCTTATCGCACAGGTCAGTTTCCTATGACGTCATATGCAATATATATTACACCAAAATCCTGAATTATTGTATTACAGTTTTATAATATCTATTTTGCATATATATTTGGCCTTTTTTTGTTTTCGTGATACTGTACAGTATTTGTTTTAATTTGCAGGGTTTTCATTTTAATAATGTTCACAAATAAATTTGATATAATGTTACCGTGCAAGTAAAAAGGGCATTCTATTCTTGGCCGGTTGCACAGGAATAATCGAATTGCAAAATGTCTCCTTGTTTGACTATCATCATGGTTACTTTAGATTACAGTGAAGTCCCACCTTTGAGAAACCACTTCATAAGAAACTCAGACCCTAAATTGTCACTTAAACAATAGGAAACAATAGGTTGATCAAAGACAAACAATGGCTTGTGATCGAAAACGAGCTTCTTAAATGTGGGACTTAACCGTACACACTTTACTCTTTGTTTAAAAATTAGTCATTTTGTTATGAGATTTTTTGTCGCAACGGGTTTGTTCAGAAAACCTTCAAAACGAGCAAGTGAAATTTCCTTAAGATCAAACTTGGACGCATGGGTGTGTAGACAGCGAGCATTTATTTTTACTAGCATGATATGGTTAATTTAGAAAACTGAAATTAGTTGATAGTAACAATATGTGTACGGTATGCAAGCCATTTTACACTTAGATTTCCTCTTGTAATTGCTTCTTAGATTTCTTTTGGTACCTTTTCCAGCCTCTTCTGTTATTCCCTAAAAAAGATAAAAAACGCATTTTTTTGGGAATCTCTCGGAAAAAACGGCAGACTTGCAAGCCTCTGAAATCTTCTGCCTCTGAAGCTAGAAGGTTTCGGAGATTTCCGAGAGACTTTCACTTTCATCAGCATTTTTAACATCATCAAAGGTGCGTAGTTCGAATTTCGAAATTGGCTTCTTGTTTTCAAACTCACCAAAAAGTCTTCGAATTTCAGAATTCAAAAGATTTTAAAAGGCCAAAAGAATACGCCCTAAACAAGAAAATCTTGTGTACATTTTTATTGCGTTAGTTGCGAAATTTGCGGAAAAAGAATAAGTTAACGCCAATTTAAATATTCCAGAGCGCCACAACTTGTTTTACTCACCCTGTATAACGCATAACATGATCAGTCCGATCAAGTGTTAAATATTTATTGTTGACTTATTTCTTGATTTTTCGTAGAGAAATGCTGAAAGAAATTGATAACACTAAAGATTATGGAGAAACAATTTTGTTTTTCGGTTGTCGTCATGAGAACAGAGATTTTTTATGCAAGTAAGACGTTCAGTAATTAATTAAAAGTAAAGAAATGAACAAGTTAAATATTTATAGATACAATCTAATTAGAATCCAGCTAAGTTTATTTTATTTTATTTTATTTTATTTTATTTTATTTTATTTTATTTTATTTTATTTTATTTTATTTTATTTTAT
>JAYJMH010081306.1:6875-32492 GCA_036873815.1 Phacellophora camtschatica | reverse complement strand
CATACTTTTATGGTGGGCAAGCATGAATTCAATAGAGAAATGTTTGTAGTATGAGATTTAACTGAAGCAAAGCAGTTTATATTATATAAGTTTCATATGTGGCCTTTCAAACTACATTATTTTAAGTACTAAAATTGTTCTTAAAGGAGTTTAAAGCAGTTACAAAAAGCACTTTTCAAATTTGCAGAGTTCTCGTTTACTTATGTCTTTGTTTATGATCCATTTTTCAACATGATAACTTTTTCATAAAGAATGTTTCAAAATCATTGTCACCTGGAAAATGTTTCGCACTCGCTCGCTTCAGTCATCACTATTATTATAATCGATATATCTAATTATATTAACTACTATTTGAAAACCTGACATGAATAAGCCCCAACAATTAGTATTTATTAAATTTACAAAACATATAATTAACCTCACCTCACAAAGGTTTATTTAATATACACTTAAACTTTATGACAATCATCAGACGGGGCATTAGACAGCTTACCTTTTAGCAGTTTTCTGGTTAACACTTTCATCACTGGTCAAAACTGTAATAAGTCTCACTGGCAAGGGTCAAGTGCCCATGGAGTCGTTCTTGTTTCTGGGGTAGCAAAACCATTTTTGGTGCACCATCAACAAAGGGTTTACGAAACGCTCAAGCGGGAAATTTTCAGGAACCGATTTATTTTTTAAAATGGACCGACTCGGTAAATATTGGGTGTGTGGTACCCGCCACGCCAGGTCACCCCTAATGTGTGCGCCCCTGAATTGGTCTCAGCTTTCGAGCAACATAATATTTGATATTATTAGACATGACAAAAGTGAGCTAGCACGAAACTTTTCTAGGTGACAATAATTTTGAAAGGTAATTTAAAATCAATAACAATATTGCAAAATGCAGCATATTCTTTTGTTACACTGTGAAAATGAACATTTTAATTATCAACTCATTAGACGAAGCAAAAAGAGCGAACTTATATTTGGGCCACCAGGTACATTTATCAATTTAACATGAAATTATAGGTTTTATTAAATAAAATTAATGTAAGAGTAAGCAAGACTACACCAATGAATTCAAAACATTTTTTGCATTGCATGCGTCTTTAAATTAAGAAGATACCTCACTAAAGCAGCATTCCTCTTCAACCAAAACCTGAAATGAAAAAGGTAATTGTCAATGCTAAAAATCATCAAAACAATTAAAAACTATTCGAAAGTGAAAAAATATTTCTAAATCAGAAATACTGACATTATAAATAAAATAAAAATGAAAGTATGAAAACAGTAAAGATTGCGTCTTCCTTCATGTTAATTGTACAGATGTTATTGACTCCAATACAAAATGCTTTTAAAAACAAAATGAATCAGAAATTATTGACTAAGACGCATGATCCAGCTGATATTGTTCTGTAAGACATCTTCTATGATAAAATTAAGCATATCATTTTTCTGAAAGTCTAAATTAAAAATACTGCTTTATTACTTGAAGTCTTGATTGCACTCCATGAAGCTCTGCATATTGCAAACACAAAAAACAATTATCATTTTAAGTAAATGCTATCTTAATTATCAACAAATAATTCCGTAAAACGTTTGCAAACCATGTCAACAAAAGGAAAAGAAATTAAATGAATTTCTATTCTTTAGGAGAATCCATTTCCTTTTATGGTAAAATAATTTATAAGGTCATATTGAGTCATCCCGCACATCATCGCCACAGATTACTTGTCACCGCATTCGTATAAAACATAATGTAAAATCTTTCACAGCACTTATGGAAGGATAAACTCGAGATAAATAGACTAGAGGCATCTTGTTAACTAAAAATAACCAATAGCTTTAAGGTTTTTATCCTGATTCGGTGCATTTATAGAGAAATAGGCGGTAAAAGGGGGAGTAGCAGGAAGGACAAAGGAACTCTATAACTCTCTTTCAGAGCAATTTACGTCCTTGATCATGAGCTTTGATAACAATTCCTTTTCATTTACTCCATCCATTCAAAAGCTTAACAATACGAAGTTTGAAACTTTATATATTCAACAATTAATAGTTTTGCATCAATTTGAAACTAGTTATAATGGTTTTTCTTTTTTAAAATAAAAATTACATCAATTAAGTCATTAAATGGATGTACAAATAAAAAATTGAGAAAAGAAATTAAGGAACTCAAAAAAGTGCCACACAGTTGTAATTTGCGCTGCAAAGGAAAATGAAAAGTGCTAAAATTAGTTTAACAACTTGATGGTAATTTAATCTCATCGTTTGCTAAATGGTGGCTTAAAATATTTGATGAAGAACATTTTGTTAGATCAATCAATCTGCTTTCCTTCTACATTTTCGCACTATTTTAAATTGATTTTCAAAATTCAAAATGTTCTCTGCATGTGAGAACCAATGACCGATCCTTTGAGTTCTTCGAATCTGGATCCGAATAAATACATCGAATTTTCAATTCTGGCATCTTATCGATGGCAAGTTCATTTATTTAGTCTTGTTGCAATGCCAATAAATTTTTCAACAGCTGTTGCAGCAAGTTAAACGTTAATTATGGTTTGCAAAACACACAATAAAGCTTACTAAGGTTCATTTAATATTCACTGAAACTTTATGGCATCATCATCAAATGGGGCATTAGACACCTTGGCTTTTGGCAGTTACCATTTCCCTCAGGGTCAATACTGTAAGAGTCCATGGAGCCGTTCTTGTTTCTTGGGTGACAAAACAATAATCCGGCGGGAAATTTTAAAATCAATGGTCACTAGATTGGCTGTCGTGGCCTACTTTTAGCTTTAAAATTATATTTCCAGATTGGCCAGAGTGACTGAATTACGCATTTAGACCTGAATTACTGATTTAAAAAGCTAGTCACTCATCGCCTGAAAACCCCTTGAATATCTCGAGAGGGTATCGAGAAAGACAAAAACTGAGATAATACCAATAACCAGATCAAATGTTGAAATTGGAGCAGTTACAAAATTAAAACTCCAAATATGGCAATACAAATAATCTATTTTAGTTTATTCATTTATTTACGTTTTCTTTAAACTCTATTATTTTAAATAACTTTTTAAACTATATTGGTGTAAATTATATATTTAGGTACATTAGGTTGACAGGTCTTGGTTGATAGCAGCAAATTCATTTTGCTGAACAAGTTTACCTGTATAAATATGGTTTTATCATTATTATTATTATTTTAAAAACATTTCTAGGATAGAATTGAGCTAATTTTTTTCTAAAAGTCAAAATTGTAAATATTGCTTTATTACTTGAGGTGCTGATTGCAAACATAAAAAACTATTATCATTTTAAGTAAATGCTGTCTTAAATATAAACAAATAATTCTAAATCACCAATACTTTAAGGTTTTTAGCCCGATTCTGTGCGTTTATAGAGAAATATGTGGTAAAAGAGGAGTAGCAATGAAGGACAAAGGGACTCCAAAACTCTCTTCCAGAGCAATTTACGTCGTTGATCATGACCTTTGATAACAATTCCCATTCATTTATGCCAGTCTTTGATCTGCCGCTTGCTTTTTCAAAGGCTTAAAATCACGAAGTTTGACACTTTATGTATCCAACAATTATTAGTTTTGCATCAATTTGAAACTAGTTGTAATGGTTTTCTTTCTCAAATCATAATAACATCAATTAAATCAATTAAGTTGATATACAGTCAAAAAAATGTTGTCTTGACTTTTTCATTTCATAATTTTCAAAATTATTTTCTGTTATTCAAAGTCAAGCCTTTCTCCAATATGTTATTGACATGGGACCATTCAGGCTGTATGTACTGTTTTACATTCGCTTTTGATATGCTTGTAGTTTGCCCATTTACCTGCCTTCTTAGCTAGCTTGTAGATTAGATATTTCTGTCTACTTATTCTCTTCAATACAAATACAAATACAAATGACTCATGGCAGTGTATTTCTTTTCCTTATCATTTTCGAAGGAATGCAGTTTTCTATCATTTGCATAAGTTTCTATTTGAATTGTTGCCATAGGTCTTGTATATTTTCTCCTTTGTCAAACAAATCTTTTATTTTATTTGAGCTTTGAATTTTTTCTTAGGCCAGGTCATCCAGTTGCTTTTGAATACTGATAGCATGTTTTTGAAGTTTTTACTGATAGCAAAATGAAGTTTAATTTCACAATCTGTTACTAATATATCATAATCTGAGAGTCCTGGTATACTTGGCATACTTTTGATAAGTAATGAGTTTGTAGAAGAAACAAGATCCAGGATAATTTATCCTCTGGTTGGTTCCTCGTGAATTTGGCTCAGCTTGAGTTGATTGTGAGATCTAGTAATGCTTTTATGATCATTTATGGTCATTGAATGATATCTGCCAATCTATGTCTAGGCAATTTAAATCTCCACACAGTATAACGTGGCGTTCTTTGTTTCAACTTACAAGCTCTAATGATTTTGGTATGTACTATTACGGTGTGGCATGTAGAAAGATCCAATGGAAAGTTTCCTGTCGTTCTCTAGTTGCAATTTTAAATTTCACACTCCGTGAGAATTTCAGGTTGCTCGACGACTGTTATGTCTTTGTGAATCATGAGTAATACCCGCTCCCCCCTTTAGTGATTGGTGCTTACTCAGATTCTTTTCCAGTATGTTTCTACAATTTATTGTTAGTGGTGTTCTTAAGTTTTATTTCCTATGAGTAGTGTATCATTAAGAGTCTTGTGTTTTCTGAATGCTATTGTCAATGGATACTTCTGAGACTCTTGTACCGCCACCATTTACGCTCTCCTTGTGCACAGGACTACATGTCTGGAGTGGGTTGAAGTCAAAGTTAGATGTTTGTGAGTCTGGTGCAAGATCAATTTTGGAAAGTGGGGCATAATAGCTTCTATTTCGTCCAGAACAGTGTAAATAGAACGTAAAACTGATAGTATTTATGGTTCACATTTATGGTTCAAAAAGAAAAACAGAACAATGGAAGTTCATAATTTTGGGAAAAAGTACTATACATGATCTGTGGTGCCAAATGCTACACTCATCATAGCATACTCCACTATTTGACAATGTTGCAGTTTTTCGCATAAACAACACGGACACACTGAGTCGTTATTTGTTGGACCAAGGTTTTGTCTTATGTTCCCAGATAGTGTAAGTATGATAATGGCTAGAGTTCCTGATGAACACTGTTTGACAAGAGGGCTCTTGGGCATTGTTTTGAAGTTATTTAATATATGCTTAATATATGCTTCTGTTTTATGTTCCCAGATAGTATAAGCATGATAATGACTAGAGTTCCTGATAAACACTGTTTGACAAGAGGGCTCTTGGGCATTGTTTTGAAGTTAACTAACATATGCTTAATATATGCTTAAATTTTGTTCCAATACAGCTCACTTTGGTTTAGCATGACTCTGTTACACGTCTGGTTTGTTGGCTATGTCTATCCCCAAATCAATTAAAATTATTTCTAAACCTACTAGACTCAAAAACACTTTTAAAAACTCGATTATCTGTAAATACTAATCAAAATCAGTGTTACAACTATGCAACGTTATCAAAACCAAATTTATCCAAATATGTATTTTTATAATCTTTATAATGTTCAGAATTATTATCTTTATATTCTTCATAATTATTAACCATATTACATGTTCTTGCTGTTGTTCTTTGTGTGCAAACTTTTGTTAACAAATGTATATTGTAATTTATTGTATTTAGATTTATTAGTATTATTATTTACGGCCCAAGTCAGATGAGCTCTGCTTCCCTTGGGTCATGTAGAATGCAATTTTTACATCTAATTTTAATATATCCATTTATCTGTAAATTTTTGGAATTCTCGAATAAAAATGATCATGATATTTCAGGGCACGACAATAATTCATTTGTCGTAATCACAAAATGCTGGAAATATATCGCCCACACATAAATATAGTTCATAAAAATATATTTTAGCAGATTTTCTTGAATGCTTGAAGCTTAAATAAGCCTTTTCCCAGCATGGTGAAAACACGTCTTCGTCAAGCACAACAACAACATTATAACATTTCAGAGTTTCCTTAACAACAGCAGTCAATTATTTGTACCCTTTGTTGTCTAAGATAAAATTATAAAAGAAATTATAAAAGTTAAAGTTATAAGTACTGCTTTATTACTTCTAATGGAATCTTTTCACGAGGCTCCAAATATTGCATTGGCTAAAACACAGAAAAACAATTATTATTTCAAGAAAAGACAGTTTTTATATAATTTCAACAAAATGAAAATGAATTTATACAATTTATAAAACACGACATCCATTGCCTTTTATGCTATCATATACATTTGAATGATAGTATAGAGTCCACTCGCCGCCTATCATCACCACCGATTGCCTGTCACCGCATTCATATAGAACATAAAGTAAAATCAGAAACCCAAACCACAAATATTATTTATAATTAAATGTTCAACAAAATAAAAACATTTTAAATGAATTTATAATGTTAAGAAAAAACAACGTCCATTGCCAATTATGCTATGAAAAATTTGAATGACACTATTTAACAGTTATAACATACGGCTATAATATACGGTTATCAAAGTGGAACCGACATATTTGCATTGCACAGATCACACTTGAAAAGGGGTGCAGATTCAAATTTTGCTTGGGGGTGTGAACATACTCTGGAAAGAATTTCAGTAGATATTTCTTACCAACCGGATCAATTTCATACTTTTATGGTGGGCAAGCATGAATTCAATAGAGAAATGTTTGTAGTATGAGATTTAACTGAAGCAAAGCAGTTCATATATAGAAGTTTCATTTCTTTCCTTTCGAATTAAACTATTTTAAATACTAAATTTGTTCTTAAAGGGGTTTAAAACAGTCTTGAAAAGCACTCTTTAAAAGAGTTCTTGTCTACTTGCGATTTGAGTCACACATGTCGGATGTTTTCGTTTTGACCTATGTCCCTAGAAAAAGAATATTATACAGAAGGCGTCTGTTGTTTTCGTTAGAAGACCTTTCGGCCATTTCTTTTTAATGACTTTTTAGAATTAAATGAAACTTGTTTTCGATCCATTTCTCAACATGACAACTTTTTCCTAAAGTACGTCTCAAAGTCATTGTCGCTTGAAAAATGTTTCGCACTCGCTCGCTTCAGTCCTCTCTATCAATATTAAATATTATATCTCATAATCTTAACTACTATTTCTAAAGCTAACATCAATAAGCCATAACTTTATATTGCAATTATATTCATTTCAATTATGCTTTGCCACTCAAATTAATTTGTTTTCCTAGTAACAGATTTTCGCGTTAATAAAAACCAACAACAACGGATCATAAATATATAAAAATGTTGACCATAAAAGATAAAGAATATTTTTCTTGAATTTATAAGGAATTACCTCCCCCAAGTATCAACATTTTACTTACATCTGAGTAACAGGGGACTGTGAAGCTAAATGCGCTTGCCTTGCAAAGCTCATAATAACCTTCCAGTCAAACATAAAAGAAAAAAGTTATTTTCATGCCAATACCTTTCTCGCAATTTTCCATTTCTGTTGTTTGTAATGAAAAAGCATTCCATTTCACAAAGAAATGTTGAGAAGTAAGAATGACATATCTTTGCACAACACACATTGAAAACGAAGTAAAAATGAAATGATCAATAAAATTGAGTAGAGAGTTGAAAAGAAAAGACTTCCTCCTTTGGCAAACTGGGTTACACTGTTTCACAGCCCCCCGTTATTCAGACGTGAGTAACGCTTTTTATCTGTAAGAGATAATTCTTAATAAATTCACTAAAATTAGTCCTTATGATTCATGATCAAAATTTTTACATACTTATAATCGGCTAGTATGATCTCCAATCCTTCAAAATATCAGTTCTGTATTTAATACAGAGAAAAGTAAACAAATCTCATGTAAAAATTGGACTGTTGAAATACACGTAAAATTATAATTGCAATAAAAGCTAAAACTTGTTCAACAGCGCACATTCAAATAGGGGGGGTGTGGTTTAATCACATTTTGGAAACATTTTGGGCCGAAATTTAGGACCAAAAGGTTATGGACCGATTCACTGTACTAAACCAGTATTAGTAAATTAGCATATATTATGGTTTACAAAATACATAATAAAATTCAATAAAGTTCATTTAATATTCATTCAAACTTTATGAGATCATCATAAAATGGAGCATTAGACACGTTGTCTTCTGGCAGTTATCTGGTTACCATTTCTTTCAGGGTCAACACTGTAATAAGTCTCATTTGTGAGGATCACGAGCCCATGGAGTCATTCTTGTTTCTGGGGTGGTAAAAATAGGTTTCGCGCACCAACAAACAAGGGTTTACGAAATGCTGCCGCGGGAAATATTTAAATTAAGGGTCGCTAAATCGTTGTGGCCTACTTTTCTGTCGGCTGTTCTTCCCAAGTTTACGAAAAAGATTTCAGGGACCGAATTTTTTAAAAATGGACCAATTTGGTTAATATTGAGGGGTGTGGCACCCTCCACACCTCCTAATGTGTGCCCCTGAATTGGTCTAAGATTTCGAGCAACAAAATATTTTATATTACTAGACATAACAAAAGTGAGCTAGCGCAAAAACTTTCCAAGATGACAATGACTTTGAAAGGTACTTTAA
Source organism: Phacellophora camtschatica (assembly GCA_036873815.1). Lineage (NCBI taxonomy): Eukaryota > Metazoa > Cnidaria > Scyphozoa > Semaeostomeae > Ulmaridae > Phacellophora > Phacellophora camtschatica. Next base: position 23,895 of record JAYJMH010081306.1, on the reverse strand, counting down.
AATCAATAACAATTTTGCAAATGTAGCATATTCTTTTGTTAATCTGTAAAAATGAACATTTTAAGAATCAGCTCATCAGACGAAGCAAAGAGGGCGTAAATCCTTTTTGGGCCACCAGGTACATTTAATAATTTAACATGAAATGATAGATTATATTAAATAAAAATTATTTGATCCATACCTAAGATGCCTGTTTAAAAGCAAAAACAAATAATCAATGTAAGAGTAAGCAAGACCACACCAATAAAAGCAAACGATTTTTGTTTGCATTGCATGCGTCTTTAAATTAAGAAGATACCTGACTATAACATGCTCCAAGTGTTTCCTGAAATGAAAAAGGAAATTGTCAATGCTAAAAATCATCAACACAATTAACAACATTTTGAATGGGTACAGTAGAAAAATCTTTCTAAATCAGAAATGCTGACATAATAATCAATCAAAATATGAAAGTGTGAGAACACTAAAGACTGCGTCTTCTTTCACTAATTGTACAGATGTTATGTTATTGACTTTAATGTAAAATGCTTTGGAAAATAAAATGAATTATAAATTATTGACTAAAACGTACGATCCAGCTGATATTTAAATCTCAAACTGCAGAAACAAAAATTGTTCTGTGAGACTTTTTCTATGGTAGAATTAAACTTATTATTTTTCTAAAAGTTAAAATTATAAATACTGCTTTATTACTTGAAGTACTGATTGCACATCATGAAGCTCCGCATATTGCAAACACAAAAAACAATTAAATATCAATAAATAATTCCGTTAAACGTTTGCAAACCATTTCAAAAAAATGAAAGTAAATTAAATGAATTTCTGTTATTTAGAATAAACGACATTTATTGGCTTTTATGCTATCATAATTTATATGGTCGTATCGCCCATCATCGCCACCGATTGCCGGTCGCCGAACTCGTAATAAAAAAATAAAGTAAAATCTTTCTTCACAGCATTTATGGAAAGATAAATTCAAGATAAATAGACTCAAAACATCTCGCTTACTCCAAATCACCAATACCTTTAAGGTTTTTATCCAGATTCAGTGCATTTATCGAGAAATAGGCGGTAAAGGGCGAGTAGCAGGAAGGACAAAGGAACTCTATAACTCTCTTTCAGAGCAATTTAAGTCGTTGATCATGACTTTTGATAACAATTCCCATTCATTTACTCCATTCTTTGATCTGCAACATGCTTCTTCAAAAGCTTAAAATCACGAAGTTTGACATTTTATATATTCAACAATTTTTAGTTTTGCATCAATTTGAAACTAGTTCTAATGGTTTTCTTTTTCGAATCATAACAACATCAATTAAATCATTAAGTAGATGTACAGTCAAAAATTGAGAGAGGAAATTGAGAAACTCAAAATAGTGCCACACAGTTTTAAATCGCTTGGGAGGAAAATGAAAAGCGCCAAAATTAGATTAACAAATTGACGGTAATTTAATCTCAATGTTTGTTCAATGGTGGCTTCAATTCTTTGATGAACAACATTTTGTTACGTCAAACAATAGACAATTCTGCTAAAGATGGTGGAAGGAGTATTATACCAAGATGCAATGCGTGCAATTACCGAATAGCAATATAATTAACTGCTGTTTAGAGAATTACTTGTTATTTATTAGAACACATTATATCTTGGTCATAATACCCCTTCCACCATCTTTAGCGTAATTATCTATTAGCAATTTTGTAAAAAACAGTCCAGAATTTAGAAAAATAAACAACAAAGGAAGAAATCCGAAAATAACGTACGCCTATATGTACTTCTTCACGCATAACACTTGTTCCTTCCTTAAAAAAAGTGGGAAGAAATTTTAAAAATCAAAGTGGGAAATTAATGCCAGTTTGTAGTTGGAGAATTAGCATAGATGCAATACAAATTTTTATTAGCTTTGGTGGAGAAATGAAAATTGATTCTGATTGTTTGTTCAATGGTGGCTTCAAATCTTTGATGAACAACGTTTTATCAGATCAATCAGTCTTCTTCCTTCTACACTTTCACAATATTTGTAATTGATTTTCCAAATTATTGTTTTCTCAGCATGATGTTTTATGATCGATCCTTTGAGTTCTTCGAATCTGAATCTGGGTCTGAATAAATACGTCGAATTTCCAATTCTGGAATCGTCGTCGTCGGAAAATGCCTACCAAAAGATTGAATTTTGGACAACACCGCTTCACTTCCATAAAATTTTGTCAGTTTTTTTTTCAACAACCTTTTGAAGCATTGACATTTCAACAATGAAAATAGTTTTTAAATTATTGAAGAATGAACATTTCAAATCAGTATCCGTATAAATCAATAACTGCAAATTCTTTTTGAAGTTCCTTAATTTCTAATAGGTTTTTACAAACTATCGCTCGCTGTCTACCTCCTAAAATATGCCTTTCAAGTGGCTTTCAAGAAATGCTGAACATTTCTGTTACTTTATTAATTTATTTATTTATTTAGGCTACCTATAATATTTTATTAGTTTATTTTTTATTTTTATTAGGTTGCTTTGAAAGACGTTCCTTTAAAAGAAATGGGAATGGGAAGGGGAATTTCACAATCATTCAGAACAGCTTTTAAAAGAATTTGCATCAAGTGTAATCTACGTTTGATGAATTTGTATCGAACCACCCAAATGGGGTGGAGGGCACACTCTCCATCGAAAATAGTAAGGTATGGAAAAAGTGTATATCTAAATTTTAAAATGTTTCAAGTCGACTTATGTAAAAAAAATAGCCTTTCTCTCAAAGATAATAAACGTAAAAATATTTTTAATTATTCCATCTCCTCGAAAATCGTCAACATGCTCCATATATTGAGAAGGCTGAAACACAAAAAGCAATTATAATTTAAACTAAATGTCCAACAAAATGAAAAATATTTATTGAAATTCTAATTTCAGGAAAAAACGGCATCCATTGCCAATTACGCTATGAGAAATTTAAATAATACCATATAACAGTTACAATATACGGTTATAATATATGGTTATCAATATCAAAGTGTAACCGACATATCTGCATTGCATGGATCACACTTCAGAAGGGGTGCACATTCAAATTTTCTCTCAGGATGTCAACATACTCTGGAAAGGATTTTAGTAAATATTATTTTACAGACCGGATCAATTTCATAATTTTATGGTGGGCAAGCAAGAATTCATCAGAACACTTTTGGTAGCATGAGTTTTAAATGAGCAAAACAATTTGATATTATATAAGTTTCATTTGTGGCCTTTCAAATTATACCATTTTAAATACTAAAATTGTTCTTAAAAGAGTTTAAATCAGTCTCAAAAAGCACTCTTAAAAAGAGTTTTCGTGTATTTGCGCATATCAGATGTCTTTGTTTTGGCATCTGTGCTTAGAAAAAGGATATTGTACTGAAAGCGTATGTAGGAGTGCGGGGGCTCCAGGGGCACAACATCAGAAACTGTTCTGAGGCCATGCCCAGGCATGCCAATAAGTTCATTAGAACTTCTCAACCAATTACATACAATCAGAAAACAGAGAATCATGAATGCATGCAATTCAATATACCACATAAAAAATTGAATGGAAACTTTGAAAATTTAGATTTCACGCAAGAACTGATATAAAAACGTCTCTTATGATGAAGCGCCTGTTATTCATTGACAAATCGTCGACAAGACCATTCGGCCATTTCTTTCTAATGAGTTTTTAGAATTAAATGAAACTTGTTTTCGATCCATTTCTCAACATGACAACTTATTCCTAAATTACGTCTCAAAGTCATTGTCACCTGGCAAATGTGTCGCACTCCTTCGCTTCAATCATCTCTATTAACATTAACTATTATATCTAATAACATTAACTACTATTTCTAAAGCTAACATCAATAAGTCCTAACTTTATAATGCAGTTATATTCATTTCAATTCTGCTTTGTCACTAATATTTTCACAATAAATTAATGTTTTTTCCTAGTAAGAGATACAGGGCTCATTGTTCACGTTAATGAAGACCGACAACGGCTGATCATAAATATGTAAAAATGTTGACCATAAATGATAAAGATTAATGTTCTTGAATTTATAAAGAATTACCTCCCCCAAACATCAAAATTTTACTTACGTCTGCATAACGGGGCACTGTGACGCTAATTGTTGCAGGGAAATTTTATTTCCTCTTCCAAAATAGGGGCATAGAAAAGAGGATTCAAATAACCGGACAATTAGCCTAATTGTTAATGCAAGTAAAGTAATTCTGAAAATAATCATAAAAAGAATTAAACAGAAATATAGAAAGGAAATAAGTGAGGAACATGCAGGTTTTGTTGAGGACAAGGGAACAAGAGATCAAATTGTGAATATACGAAACATCATGGAAAATGTAAGAACCACAATATTCCAATATACTTATGCGTTATCGATAACGCAAAGGCATTTGAATGCGCGAGCCATGCACAATCATGGAAAATCATGGCACGTATGGGTTTCCACATGCACATAATCGATCTCTACGATTAAGAAGTTATACGAGAATCAAGAGACAACTGTAAGAACAAACCGTGGAGACACAGATTGGTTTAAAATAGGAAGGGCGGGGGGGTCCGAAAGGGCTGTATTATGTCGCCAAACCTGTACAATATATATGCCGAAGACATTATGAGAGAAATTTTACAAAACTATGAAGGAGGAGTGAAAATCGGTGGTGTAAGATACTCCAACTTACGTTTCGCTAATGACAAAAATCAGAGTTACTATCGGAGTTTATGTTAGGTGAAGAGAAAATCAAAGAGGTTGATAAGTTTGTGTATCTAGGTTCATTTATTGACACGTCCTATAAAACCAGTGGGTGCTAGGACGTGTCAATAAATCAGATAAGATTGGGACCAGCATTGTACTGTGGGAAAACATGACTTTGAGGAAGATGCGTTTCTTTGGACACATTGAGAAGGATGGAACGATGGATTATCGAGGGAAAAGTTGAGGGAAAGAGAAGAAAAGGAAGGCCACTGACAGCATGGGCAAGTGATATTGTAAGGTTGGCCGGAAGAAGTTTGGCTAATGCAATTCATCAGGCTGCTTACAGAGAAGGGTGGCGTTTTGAGTCAATTTCGTTGTGTCAATTTGGGATTTTTTTGTTACCGCTTCACCATTGTTTCATTTTTCTTTCAAAATTATTAAAGTGCGTGTCTTGAGCGCAGATTCAAATGGATTTTTGGGTGGGGAGTTTAAGATGTTTTGCAACAAAACAGAACACTATCATAAAGAACAGAACAGTCAGACCAATGGCTTGTGAGTCAGACCCAAACAGAGGCACAGTGGGACCTATATGTTATGGTGGGCAAATAGTTAGAATTTTCCGACAAAAGTATTCAGACACTATAAAAACGAGTATGGTCTAAAGATCCTAGCTAGCCTTGATAATCTTGAAAATCAAGGTGGCTAGATTGCCTGTGGTGGCTCATTTTAGTACTGATGTTATAACTTACGAAGAAGAGTAATTACTTTGTTACATTTGTTTACTCTAAGGTTGCATAATAAAATTCTATAGTTCAGTATCTATATTTCGGCTGTCTTTCCCAAGTTTAACAAAAAATCTGTGTTGAAAATGTGTTTAATTGGAAAGGCTGTCCAAATCATGTTGTACATATGGTATATACAAGGATAACAAACACATTTTGCTTTGGGAACTCGTTTGGTGTAAATTTTTAAAACATTTTTGCCCCTTAGTTGGTCTTAAATTTTTTTTACCAACTTCAACCTTGAGAATGCCTGTTCGCAACCTGTTGCTAGACGCTATAGGTAGAGGTACAAGGATATTGTACAGTCGCTGGTAAAGATGCGAAAAGGCACTTTGAATTGAAGATTAAATCGTGAAATTTACTGAACAACTGAAAGAAAATCTGCACAGCGAAGCTTCCCAGACTTATCTGATATTCCTATTTCTTCTGGTTTGGGTATATTGCTCCTACAGAACATATTACTCCTTACAAAAAATAAGAAATATTACGAATAGTACATAAGAAAATTATTATCTTATTTTTCTTTAACAGTTTTAGACTAGCTCTTTTACAAAGAGATTTAATGTGCCGTTTGAACGAATGCTCTTTATCAAGCGTCACGCTAATCCCGCGATCCTATATTTCAAAATTTCTGAGGGAAATCCCTATCTTCGTTATTTCGTTATACCATAGACGGATATAGTCTATGCCAGCCATTCTTGTAGTCTAAAATTTCAAAAATTTGCCGAAGAACTCTATGTTTTCTGTCATTTCTTTGTTTCATTAATGTAGGTAATGTTAAAACCAAAAATAGGCCAAAAATGTCTTAATATCTATTAGAAGGTCAAACAGTAATTTAAAACATAGTTTTGAGCTTTTTTAAGCCAATACGAGGGGCGTGGTCATAAAAAGTTTCCGGGGGAGTACCCCAAACCCCCCATATGATTTCACTTTCCCTGATCGTCTAACCCTTCTTCAGATGATACCACCCATTTGGCGGAGATATCATGGCGCTGCCACTATAAATGAAGGATAGTGTTCCCCACACTTATGACTGACATCAGGATTGTTCTAACGAGCGCTTTGCAATGATTCAGTTAGACCTTTTTCATCATACAATTGTTGCTATTTTGAATTTCATATCCACCCATAACTAAAATTTACTGTTCATAATTTAGCCGTATTCTTATTACCTATGGATGAATTTTCAAAAAATATCAATTTCCTATGAATGGGTAAAAAAAACATTTCACTGTCCACACACCCCTACCAAAGAAAGCCAAGTAAATTTTCTCGGGTAAATTTATAAGAAACACCAATTCTCAGGTAAAGGTTTTCAAAAAACATTCTCAAGTAAAATTAATGAAAAAAGGCACACATTCCGGCCACACATCCCCACTGCCCAAAATTTTAAAGGTGGCTGACAGAATCTATTTCCGTCTATGGTACATCGAAGTAATGGTTCCGTCTATGGTACCCCTGGGTTCTTTATAGTTGCAGTTATACAATATTTTATGGAAACATTGCTGATTTTATTGCCGCTGAAGGTGGCGCGAAGCGCCTCGGAAGAGGTAATTAGTCTGGTTTACCAGAATGAAACTAAAGTTTTCATCTTTCATAGCATAGAGGAAAATTTTTGTCCTGCTGACCAAAGAGCACTTTGCAGATCTCCGCATATCATATCAGTTTGCGTATCAGTAGCGAAGAGCTCATTCTCCAGCCTCGTTTGGATGCCTGCGCGCGCATAAAAAACATTTTTCCTCTATGCTTTCATTGACAGAACAATAGAGGAAAAAGCCCAAATGTTAACCGCAAGTAGTATAGAGGGAGTCAGCACGGTGGGTTAGGGTACAAGTCCATTGTCCGGAGACAAAGGAATGACGTAATGCGAGTGTCACGTGGGAGTGGGTAATTTTTTAGGCGGCGGGTAATTTTTTTCAGCGGCGAGAAATAATTTTCGGTGGGGTAATTTTTTTTGGGGGCGAAGCGAAAACGAGGGTAGTTGAAAATGAGGCTGCGGTGAAACGAGAGCGAGGTTGTTGGCGCCAAAATATCCGAAACGAGGCCGTTCGCGCCAAAAAAAAAAAGGAAATCAAAGAAAAAACGTCAAATTTATTTTTCCATATCATCAGCAATAATCAATTCTTTATTTTTCGTTACAAAAAAAATCGTATAATTAATTAAGATTCATAACACGAAAACTCATATACGGTTCATGCATTAAATATCAAACAAGAAGATTACACGATTCATGCATTAAACATTCAAATGACGAGATTATACAATAGGCAAGAAGTGCAATAGGCAAGAAGTGTTCAAACAAACATGCAAACCCAAGATATATCAAATATTCAAACCAAGATAACTCATGATGCATTAAGTACTTGAATGGGAAGAGTTCATACATTAATTTAAACGAGACGAGAAGATTACAGAATAGGCAATAAGCGTTTAAACTGCAAAAAAAACTTTACTGGAAACTCATCCGAAGATAATCTTTTAAATATCTATTATGTCAGCAAGGAGATAACATTTCTCATTATTATCATGATAACACTACAATTCAATTTTTAAACATTACAAAAAAATGGATATTCAACAAGTGTTCTAACACAATAAGCGTTTAAATATGCAAGCTACAGATATATTCAAGAAACTATTTAAAATACGCAAAAGCTACAGACGTCTAAGAAACTCATTAAATTATAACAATGTCGAGAGTCACCAAAATAATTTAAATGAGAGAATTACACAATGGGCAATAAGTGCAATTGTTGTTAAATACGTAAAAAAGCTACGGATATCTTCAGTAAATTAAAATATCCAATATCCAAGGAAAAAGCTACAGAAGAATTAGTTTAATATTCGTTTGTACGATATCAGACCTGCTAGCTGCAAAAACAAAAGCACAAGCCGAAAGGCACATTTTTTGGAAATTTAAAATAAATGGAGTGTGAAAGTTTTTTCATCACACTATGAATTTACAAAAAGAGAAAACATTCATTTGCATGTTTGTAACAATGCAAATAGCAATTGATATAAGTGATAAAGAATACCAATGCCTGATACGATTCTAAGAAATAAGTCGCAGTAGTTAGATTTTATTCGAATGAATTTAAGATCAAAATAGTAAAGTTCATAGTTCAACTTGACCAAGCTTGTATTTATAAAGAATCCAAAGAATTTTCACCATATTGGAACGCCGAAAAAAAATCAAAGGAATTATCATGAAAAATTACAAAACTTTTCGAAGATATAAACTAATTAACATTAATCCATCATTAACACGTTACAGTCAAAAATGATTGGAGATGAGTTTAAAAAGAGAAGTACAAAGATTTCCAAATGGAAAACCTTTTGTTCACCTTTTTCCAAAGATTTTCAAAGCTTTTTCCAAAGATTTTCAAAGAAAATATTTCACAAAAAGTTAATCACGACGAAGCTCAAGCATGACTTCATAAGGATTGTTTTTTATGAAGAGGAGAAACTGATAGAAAAATAACTTGGAAGGAGTGTTTAAAATGCCAAAATCAGAGACAAGTGATGCTGTCAATTATGTTTATTATCCATGTGAAAGGTTTAAAGCAGTGAATCAAAAATTCAAAAACGATATGGAAGACAAAACCATAACTGGAATAACGATTACCCATATCCATTATTCAGTAACTCCGTTAGTCAAAGAAGCAATGAAAACGAGAAGAAACAGTCATTGTTTTCAAGCTAGAAAATTTAAAGTTTAGGATAACGATTCGTAAGTCGAAGAAGTATCGAGGCCGAAGAAAAAACAACGGCTGATTTGAAGTGGAGCAAAGTTTAAAGTAACATTTTCGAATGGTAAACGCACTTACGTGAGTTTTAAATTCTTGGAAAGTACTTCATGGCACTTGGAGGTTTACATCAATTAAAGAAAAAGATTGATAGAGATTTACATCGATAGAAAAAGATATTTACATCAAAACAATTTACCAATTTTTTTATGAATCAAGTTGGGAGATGGTGACGAGATCAAAATTACATTTGAAGCATATTCAAAATTTCCATATACGAAACATTTTTTAAAAACTATAACTACAGATTCGTCAAGTTCAAAGAGTGGAGTTTCAATGGGTTCTCTATAACATTATGCACGATTTAAGATAGATATATGACACTGTTTGAATGTAATATAAATATTGTTAGACACCAAGATCATTAGATTTAATTTGAAACGATGCAAGATCCAAAAAAATCTTTTTTAAACGCCAGGAAGAAAGAAGAATTTTTTCTGACATTTTTGCTAGCGTGTCGCTGCCAGGAAAGAAATTGAATTTGGCTGAAGATTCAGAAAAGAGGAGATGCAATTTGAAGCAAAGTGATTTTGGCATTGTTACAAATTCAATTTCAATTCGCCTGAACAACTCGCAAAAAAACATGTTGGGCAAAGAAATTCAATTTAAGATATAACCATAAGAACAGAGAACCAAGTTACAATTCCAACGTATTCTAAAATAATCAAATTTTGATAAAAAGGATGGTAGAACAAGTTCTACTGTTACAATTGCAACGTTCACCAAAATTTGATTAAGTTTTATCTTTTTTATCTAAAAAACTTAACGAAAATGAAAGTTGTCTAGAAAAAAGCTAAAACTTGAAAAGAAAATAAAGTCTGAAAATCCATAAAATCATATCAACCATGAAATTTCATCTTGTTTACGGCTACGAAGTGAAATTTGTTACGAAAAAATTTCAATACGAATTACAAATTGTCATGAATGTATTTTCATAGTATTTTTTCAAGGTGAAATAGGCCAACAGAAAGAAAATTAATCATAAAGATTAACGAATAGAGAATCAAAGTATCATGGTTTGTAAGAGATTGCAAAGCAAAACAAGACTATGATGTTTTCTAAAAACAATGATGGAATAAAAAATGCAAATAAAGCAAGAAGATTTCTGAAAATCATTTATTTTTTCTCTGAAAAGACTAAAAAAAGGTTTGCAGAATTATGTGATTGCTGAAATCATCACGGTGATGATTTAGGAATATATAATTAGGGGTGTATGTTTTTCACATTGATGAGCTGAAACGTGTGAAGTAAACGAAAACAATTGGCATGTATTTGTTTGAGCAACTTTCACAGTCTGAAAAGAACAGCATGTGAAGTGAAAACCCAGTACATAACCAAGATTCATAACGAAAATTCATGAAAGAATACTCAATGCTTGGACATGTGATAAAAAGATTCATGAAAGAAAATATACTCAGTGCATGGAAATGCGACCAAAAGGAATGTAACTCGTAGCAAAAATGATTACAAACTCATTGAAAATAATAATGATGGTATGGACAGAAAGAGGTGGGATCACATCAAAAATGCATCCACGTAATGACGATATTTTATGTTTTTGACTTGTCATCGGTGTAAATTTATTTCTATTGAAGCAAGCAAGAATATTGAAAGAAATGAAGACGCATCAATTGTTATACAAATAATGATTATACCATGACACAATCATTTATTAAATGGTGTTTTGTGCTTCAGGTAGAAACGATGCAAAATCATGATGGAAGGAGAGATCTATGATCAAAGAAGCTCTTAAAAAATCGAACAACATGAAGGAATAATAAGTTTTGGGAAAAATAACAACAGTAAAAAACGTTTTTCCAAAAGAAGAGCAGTTTTCATACGATTGTTTGCAGTTACGAGAAAAAGAATGAGATTAATTATAATGAAGAAAAAAACCGAGGATGATTTCAATTTTAAGGGAGATTTCCATGTGCGTGTTGGTTTTCTAAGTAGTTTTTTATTTATGTTTTTAACGCATGGAAAAGCAAGAAAGTATTACTGAGAAGTTAGGGAATTAGGGAAAACAATTACAAGACAATTACGTTAGTTGCCTATGCAAGATCAAATAATATTATTGGAATCATTAGCATTATATTTGTTCGAGTTATGAAAATTGATATGACACACAAATATAATGACAGACAATGTTTTTGCAAAGAGGAATTACCTGAACTGGAGGTAGCGCTAAAACATCATAATGTTAAAGAAATGATTCATGATGTTAAAGAAGTGATTGATGAGGATTGAAATGAAAATAAAATCAAAAAAAGCTATCCGAAAGGAAGGCATACAAGCTCAAGAAAAAAGAGCTATAGAAAGGCAGCTGTGTCAGCTGTATATTTGTTCAATATGCAACGATGGTAAATGTAATACTTCAACAACAAACTTGATAACAATAATGAAAGAACGTGGCTTTTTTGCAAAATAGAATATCAAAATACTATCAATCAAAATATAGAATTAAGAAATGGAAAAGAGAAGAAAAGAGTTAAATTTTGATTGCTGCAATAATACCACCACACTTATCACTGACACTAATTGAATGCACCATGCCTATTCGATAAACTGACATCATTCCTTGTAGACAATGTTACCAAATGTAATAATATGCAATACAAATGCAATAAGATAGAACAAAATGCAAAACTTATCAACTTATTATTCATAACAAAGGCATACCTTTAGTAGAAGTGAAAGGGATGTCTTTAGTTGAGGTAAAAGGAATAATGTTAGTAGAAGTAAAAAAAAGAAGAGATAAGAAAAGGAAAATGGAATTGGATAGGCTGAAGATGACTTAAAAGCTAAAAATTGCCTGGAATACCAAAAATTACTGGAATGAATATAAATTAGGAAGAAATTAATTAATGGATAGACGTATATTCAATTTTTTCGACTAAATTCTCTTTCATTTGTTTGGTAAAATAGTAGAACTACTATTTCATAAAGAGATATACAAAGCAAAAAGCTTTAAAAAAATTGAAAAATGAAAAAATAATGAATGAACAAATATTAAGGTGAGAAATGTTTAGAGAATACGCAACATGGGTTTCGAGAACAATAACATTTATACACGAGATTCACTCTCAGATTGAAAAAAATTATGTTTTTTCGGTTTTGGAAAACGAAACACAATAAATGAGATTTGAAAATGATTGGAAATGAAATCACAATACATGGTTATCTTGAAGTTAGGTGACAACGAACATAAATGAAAGTCAAGAAGCCAGTAAAAATGAAATAACTAACAATGGAAACAAAACAAGGAAAATCAAAATTTTTTAAAAACCATTTGACTTTAACAACCATTTTATGATATCGTAAAATAATGCTTAGTATCAAAAGAGTATTTACACACACACATATATATTTCTCCCTTCAGCGAACAAATCAGCCGTTAGCAGAGAAGTTAAAGAGTGCTGTAAGTAATCTTAGAATGTCTCGGGAAGCAATGAACACACATTCTCCCTTCAGCGAATAAATCAGCCGTTTAGCAAAGAATGTGTGTAAACATCATAAATGGGAAACAATGGTGTTGATAAAAAAAATGACTCCCATTTTAATCATATTGATAAATTGAAAATATTTATTTCTTCAAACAACGCCATAAGCAAAGAAGAAATAATATATCATGATTCGAAGAAATCAAACATTCTCATGATATAAAGAAACTTACAAATGAAGATTAAAGTGCAAGAAGGAAACATTGATTCCTGAAAAAAAGTGATGAAAAGGAGACATATAAAAGAAATTCTATAGAAGAACGTTTACAAGCTCAAAGATAAGAGTTGAGGAAACGTATAAAAGAAATTCTACCGAAGAACTAAGCTCACCTTAAAATTTCAGAACAAATTCTTACAATATAAACTTTGCAATGAACAGCATGGAAAGTTCCACACATGAGGGTATCTTCCAAACAAATGAGGACATTTGTTGAAAAGTACATGTAGTAATCATTTGACAAAGTCAAAAAAGATTAATCAAACAACCTATAACCAACTCGAAAGGATCGAATTTAATAGGAAATTAGACTGACAAATATGACAATTTATTTAAAGTTACTGGCTATCAAGAGAGAGAGAGTAATAGAAAACGCACATTATCATATGTAAAGAAAAAAAAAGGAGAAAGCCAACGATAAAACATTACGCAATCCAAAATATGAAACGTTGTGAAATGAAAAGTAATGTGAAAAATGCTGCGAAAAGAATTTCAGCGAATTTTACAAAATGTTCTCGTTCGCAAAGTAAAGGATGATAACAAAGGAGCAAAGGGTTTATTGATATGTGACACAAATGAACAAAATATGAATCTCACAAGGCAACAATGAATTGCAATGAAAAGAAAAAGCATATAATGTATCTCACGTGAGAAAAGTTGAATTGCAAAATTGTAAATGAAGAATGCATTTACTGTTATTAAGGAGGAATTATTTGTTGATGTAAACGAAAAAACAGAAATAAGTTACTAAGGATCTTAGCAACGAGACAATTTCTCAAAAAGTTAAATGTAACAAATATTAATGACAGAATAAAGTCTACTTAAATAATATAAATGGATACCTACAATTTTCGTTTATCAGTGAAAAATTTCAAACTTCGTTTTGTAAAAGCAGCCAACTATTAGAAATTTCTTCCGATTGTTTTCTGCAAATTGTTAAAACTGTTAAAAATGTTTTCTGCAACGGCTGGTAATCTTTTTTTTAAATCTTCGGTATCAGGAAAAAGTACACCAAAACAGTTCTTCTCTTCTTGTTGTAAAATCCAAAGCTCTTCTAGTCCTGTAATATGGTTGATGTTTTTCAATCCGCTTAAAAATGTTTGCAAAGTTGGGTGTTCTGTTTCGTTTAACAAATGATCCATATTTGCAAGACGGCTCATGGGATATAAAGTAATCGTGGATATTTTGTCAATGTCGTTTTTCTTGTTCGTTTTGTAATCCTGATATAATTCACACAGCTTTCGTCTCATGATTTTCGTATCAACTTTACAATGTTATAAAACGTACTTTGAAAATGACACGTTGTTTGCAAATTCAGGAAGTTCGTTTTCGATTGGTATTGTTGAAAAAACCTTGTTTTTATCTGTATTCGTAGAAGAAGAATGTAAGATTGGCATGTATTTGTCGATTAATGTTGTTTTTGCATCTAAAGTGAAGATCAACGTTTTTATTTCTTTTAATTTTTCTTTTTCTCGGGGAAATGCATTCGAGTCTAATAACTTGTTCAGCAAGAGTGTTCTCAAAGAATGCGTGTGGTGATGGCTGTTTAAAAAGAAAAAAAGCTAAAAGATACAGTGTGCCAATAACAAACTATTGAATTGGCGTAATTTTAAAAGTTTGAGATTAGTTTTCCTTGCAAGTTTGTTTGCTCTTTTTAATCGAAGATTCGTAAATTTAATTGACTTTATTTTGAAACGTGGATTCATTATCTTCGAATTTTGGAAAAGTGACATACTCGTTTGATCTCTAATTATTTTATCCATGTCTTCAAGCTGTACTTGATGAATATCTTCTAATTTATTAATTAGAAAATTGATTTCTTTTTGGAACTCTTCCATATCTTGTTCTTCACTACAAATTTGGCAATAAAGCAGTGTACCTAAGAATTCACTACATGGAAGATGTAAAAGACAAGGCATACAATAACATGAACGATGTCTCCTATCATTATGTCCAGCGTGAGCATTATGTTGTGTTATTGGAACTGGGCTAACTGGACTATACTCTTTACTTAAGAGTGATCTAGAATCATCATCAATAATAGGTTCTTTTGCGTCTTTGGAATGTTTTGCTTCGATATACTGATCTTCGAATTGTCTGAAAATAGGTTTTTCTACTTCGCCACATAGCGAACACATCTTAGAATCATAGTTTATGTCAAAAATAGATTTGAAATGATTAATATCATCACTTGCTGTTAATGGCATACATTTGCGACATTTTTCCATTAAATGTTTATGGAAAAATTCGGATTCAAGACAGCTTCTTGTATGAGGATTGAAATTACTCACCACTGTAACGTTGGGTCGGTTATCCGAAGATTCATCTTCACTTCTGTACTCAACGTGTCATTCTGCCATCACCACACACTATACTGCTTTTGACTTGTTCTTTATTGCTTTTGGTTTTGTTTTTGTGGCTTCATCTGTGTGCACTGTGATTATGTTCAACGAGTCTTCCTCTTTTATACAATTTTTTACTTGATTGATGGCAGTTTTAATGCTGACGCATTATTACTTTCATTTTTTATTGAATAATCATACGTCCTATTGTTCTATTGAAAAAGGTCGTATTGTTCTATTGAAATAGGTCGTACGTCCTATTGTTCTATTGAAATAGGTCGTACGTCCTATTGTTCTATTGAAATTCATCATTCCATTGTTATACGTCCTATTGTTCTATTGAAATAGGTCATACGTCCTATTGTTCTATTGAAATAGGTCCTACGTCCTATTGTTCTATTGAAATAGGTCGTACGTCCTATTGTTCTATTGAAATAGGTCCTATGGTTTATTGTTTCATTTTTCAATGTTCTCATGAACATAAATACAACACGAAATGAATTTGCTTCACTTTTGGAAAAAACTTGAAAACGAAGACAGTCGCAATCATGCAAGAATTCCAAAGTTTCGAAGGAGTCCAGCAATTTGAAAATTTTGAAGGAAAATCACACACTGATGTATTTTTCAGAATCATCGACTACCAAATGAAAACAACTTTTCCTCTAAAGTACTTAAAATACAAGAACGATATCTTTGAAACTGGAAAAGGAAAGTTCATCAGCGGTGATGATGAACTTAACGAAAAAGCAGGTATGAACTATTTTAAACACTTTATACAAACGATCGAAAGACCAACGAGCAAAGTAATCAGAAAGCCATTTTATGAAGCTGAAAAATATCTCATGATTAAATTTTGCATTCCTCCACAAGAATTTAGCAAAAAACAACTTTTGTTAATGCTTCACGATGAACAGTTTGAACAACTCGAATTGTGGGGAACTGTGCAATATCAAAGAATCGAGGGAGCAAGAACCAGCAAAAAAAGAATCGTTAATATTTGCGTCCATTATCAACGGCTTTTAGATCGCACACATGAATGTGACTTTCCAACAAATAATTTAGAAGCCTCAAAAACGGCAGAAGTATGGCTTAACTATGCTGGAACTTATAAAGACTTCCTGAACTTTTGGTCGGAATTTAGAAAAGACGATCCTCAATCACTAAGAAGAGTCGTTCAATATGCATACAATAAACAAAAAAACAAAAAAAAAAGAACAACAAAAAATTGAGAAAGAAAAGAGAGACGCCCTTCCATTATGGAAAGACTAGAAAACGTAGAATTAGAAAAAAAACCAAAAATAGAAAAATCAAAAGTAACTCCAAATATCGAATTAAATGATGAAGATTTATTTAGTGGTAAGTTCGAATTGGATAACATTCCCATTACTGAAACGAGAGTCAGTGACCACGATTTCCTCAATCCGACGATATTAAAAGAGGAAAAAAAAAATCTTCAAGACAAAGTAAAACGACTAAAAGAAGAAAGAAAACAAAGAGAACAAGACGAAGATTTAAAACAAAAACGCATGAAGTTGCTACAAAATCTCATAAAAGAGAAACAAGAAGAAGAAAGAGAACAAAGAGAACGAGACGAAGATTTAAAACAAAAACGCATGAAGTTGCTACAAAATCTCATAAAAGAGAAACAAGAAGAAGAAAGAGAAC
>JAYJMH010081295.1:0-10108 GCA_036873815.1 Phacellophora camtschatica | reverse complement strand
CCCCCCCCCCCCCCCCCCCCCCCCCCCCCCCCCCCCCCCACAAACCAAGGTGGTGAAATTGTCTCAGTTATCAACAATGGTCCTATTTCAAGGCGGATGTTTTTTATTCGAAAACCAAGATCTCAGCAAAAGCGACGAATGTTACCCATTTAAATGTCTGCCCCATCTGCGATTGCAATGGTTGCCTTTTTCGGCTCCTCGTAAAGAATGATTTACGTTCTTTGATGAAAGATGAGTTACTCAATCAACCAGGAGTCCCGGAGCAGGGCGGCATGGCAGTAGCATGGCCTTCGCCCTTCACCAGGAGGGGCAGATGGGGCAAAAGTGTTTTTAAATATTTTTAACCATTTTAAAGTATTTTTAAGTAGCGTCTTTTTTATTTAAAGACAAAAGGCTTAAACCAGTCTGCTTAGTGTTTTTACCAGTCTGAAGACAGCAAATAGGCAACAACAGCCAATCTAGCGGCCACGAATTTCAAATTTTCTTGTGGGAGCATCCGCAAGACTCCCTTAAAAAGTGTGCCTACGCCTCTCGCCTGAGTTCAAGACTAAATTTCCAAAGTGCAGGTGCGGGCTTGATGATTAACGTGGCCGTGGATGTCACTAGTTTTGCTGGAATAAATCTTTCTATTAAATTAATCCAGATCAAGTTTCTCGATTTGCTATGCTTGTAGCCAATCTGAATAGTATGATCCAAAAAATGTTTTCTTGGGAGCACCCGGGACCCCCACCCCTTTCGTCTCGCTTCACTCGCCTACCGGCTTTAACCCCCTTATCGGAAGTGTCAGGCCTCTCGTCGGAAAAATCCTAGCGCCCCCCTGATTGCGGCGTCTAACTACCCATGATCTAAGTACTCCCGGCACAGCCTTCTCTGAGTAAAATAAGTAAAATTATGCCACAAAATTAAAGTTTACAATCTAAATTAAATGCAATGCATGCATGTTAGGAAAAAATCAATATATAAAATAAATAATAAGCTTAAAATCATGAACCCCTAAGCTAGAATTACTGGGATAGCATTATAAGATCGAAAGACATAATTGTTTCCATAATTGTCCCAAATAAGGTAGCAAATTGTAAGTTAACTATCATGCATTACTGTATATATTATTAAATACACTGAGCTTATATCTTTATCAGTAGATTATGTCAAACGTGTTACCTTCTGCTTATGACCACCTGTATCTATCACCAAGTGAGTAAAAATATCAAAATGAACGTTTTGTTTCGGGTAATGCCTTTGATAATTAAATAGATAAATGACAGAAGAAGTGTTGTTATTAATTTATTATTTATTACTCTTTATTATTTATTAATTATTTATTGATTGCGACGAGGAAAATTCCCGAAACAAGACATTTATATGTTTTCAATAATCTTGTTGATAAGTATATTTCGCCATAAAATCTATAAAACTAATTGCACCAGGCCACGCGCATTAGGATACTTTGATTTTGCCCAACAAATATTTGAATATTTATTTGATGTTTTTGCATGAATAGAATGCAATGTTTCTTTAATTTTTGTTCACTTTCTACTCCTTTTTTCTGGTTGCCGTTCCAGTGCTTATTTTCCGCTATTTTCTAATTGACTAAATTCTAAATAAAAATCTGCTTTCAGAATGGCGGAAACGAGAGAATTGCAAAGGGTACCTGAACGATAGCCTGTGTGCAGAATCTCGTCTGCAAAAGGGTATATTTTAACATAGTCAATAGAAGAAGGACTGGTCTGGAAGCCTATTGTTATATGTTTTTGTTCAGAAAAAAGTTGGTCACGTGCCGAAACGGATGCATAGCAACAAACAACAACATAGCAAGGAGGAGAGTTTTGAGGATAAGCGTAAGCTTCTTAACAATGGCCAGAAAGGAAAGGACAGAAAGTGTACCCTCCTCCACAGAGACATTAACAAACCAAAGGAAGAGCAAGGGGAAAAAAGCGAAGGAGGACCAAAGAAAATCTCTCTAAGGAGGAAAGTGAAGAAAGCGAACGAAAATGACAGAATCAAATGCCGCTCAATCCCGCTATCTGGAATTCGCTTAACTCGAAACTCCGGGTTAAGTTGAACTGCCTTTTATACCCTTGAGAGCTACCAGCGTTGATTTTGCTTCGGTTATCTCAAATACTCGCTATCTCGAATGGATTTCCCATTGCCTCGAGAGATCAAGATAGCGGGGTTCATTTTGATTGTCAGTTCTTGAAGACAATTTGGAGATTTCTCCACCATAGTGAGAGACTCTGTGTTGATCATATCACTGAAAGAGTCCTTGTAATAACGTGTTACGTGTTAGCTGAAACATTAAATTTACTCTGTTTGCTACTATCCTAACAGCTCTATTTTGTGATTTTTGAAAGACCAGGTACTACTATGGAGATTTATATCCAGAACGAGTACGAGTGCGACATGAAAAAAATTTAATTTAAATTTGAAATTTCAGACTCAGAAGAAGAACAGAAAATTGGCTTAACCATAGCGACAACGAGAAGGCCTAATCTACCAAGAATCCTTGATATTGTGAAAATAGAACGTAAGGTTTACAAATAAAGCTATTTCTTTTGCTAAATCGTATCCCTATTGATATTGGTATTCTTGTCAAACCTCACTGTTACGGCCCCAAACAAACCCAGCAGTCGTATCTGAAGTGTTGTTTGACTAACTTCTTTATATTTTATTCAATGGGTTTAATGTGTGTTCATTTAAAAACCTTTTTGACATTCTTTCGTAAACCAAGTTTTGGGAAACATTTTCAATAATGAGAGATATTTTTGACAGTTTTGAAAGCGTATAATACTGCATTCACACTGAAAATATACCCAGGTTAAACTAATCTTGATTATCGAATAATATATTTTAATTGGGTTTAAATACGGTATAAGGGTGCTTACAAAGCACATCTAAACGAGTGGAAAATATTTCTCTTCGCTCGAATATTTTCATGACTATAAAGTAGGCTGACTTGTGCTGGGAAGCAGCCCTCTGGAAATCCGGTTCATCTTGTCAAAGTATAGATTGTAGACAAAAAGGCATTATTTACTTGTTGAATTTGCAATTTTCTTGGTGATGCAGAATTGTTGCGTCACACCATTAAAATGTTTTTTTATGTAATTAAGAAATTAACGACCTGGTTTAATTCTTTCTTTAAATTACCATATTCGGCCATAATAGAATTTTAAAATGACACATTAATATCTTAAAAGAATGTTTAACAATACTTTTATGACTTTTGAGAGAACAATGAATTTTTGAGTCATTGCCAACAAACGCCATGGGTTTTAAAACACGATCAATGTTGTTCGTGCAACGTGCTCTTTATAACAAACGCCATGGGTTTTAAAACACGATCAATGTAGTTCGTGCAACGTGCTCTTTATATTTATACTGTATCCTTTCTGACAAACCTGTCTCGTGGATATCTCTCGCGAGGCCGGTCTGATGGAGCATAAAAAGCATCGCAGTGTAGGCGCAACTGTTTCTGCAAGAGCAACATTAATCGTGTTTTAAAACCCATGCAAACACTACATTTTGACTGTTTTGCGGTCAATTTATATTTTATACTTTGCTCAAAGCCTATAAAACTGTTTAAAAACTACTCCATTATTCAAATGTGTAAACTGTGTCCTCTCTATGTTTTTCATACAGTTTAAAAAAGTTGTATAATCTTTGAGGGTCCCTTATAAGGGAGGGGGGTGCTAACATATTCCCTTGTTCTTCCATGGGAGATTTCTTTATTGTTCCCCTGTTCCCTGAAAGTTTTCCTTGAATTGTTCCCGTTATGTTATAAATCAATAAGGTTATAAAGTTATATAAGGTTATGTGATTAATTCGACATGATTGTAGTTTCTAACCGGATGGTGCATCCTTGTTCAAACAATGCCAGTTTTGATTAATTATTTATTTTGTTATGGCAACGTTTTCTTTCCTCTTTCCCAGTTTTTCCTTCTCGTTTTTCTTTTTCTCTGTTCCCTATTTTCTTTTACCCCATTTGTCTTTTCGGAGTCTGGCACCCATCCAGTCTTTTCAACTTTAACATTTAACATTAACAGTTGACAATAACCTTGTTCGAGGCCACAAGGCAATTTTACGAGCAGTCAAAAGCAATCGGTAGTGAGAAACTGTGGGTTGATATTGCTTTGATTTTTAGGTTGACCAAGATGAATCAGTTTAATGTAATAGTTTTGAATATGAATGACGTTGTTTTCATGACAATGCGTGCGTTTTCATTTAACGAGTTTGAGTAAGATTTCATGACAATGCGTGCGTTTCCATTTAACGAGTTTGAGTAAGACTAGGTGTGTCCTATGTATGGTGTGTCTTTGCATTTTTTGCATCAGCAATATTTCATTCACTATCATCTGTTCATCAATGTACAACTAGGCACAGGCCAATGAGGTGGCACAGACAGTCTACAAATGGTGGTTATTTGTTCAAGCTAAACTAGGGAATGACTTTTTCCCCATTCCCCCCAGATATTCCTTCAAAATGAATCTGAACGCCCACGTGCCAAAATCTTTGCAGCAAAGATTTCAAGATAGGGGGCGGGACTATTTTCTCTTTGGTTATCACCTTTAAAAAATACTCCACATACAACTGGTGTATTTTTTGTTATTTTTAATGATTATCTGTAACTTCATTGGTCGTTTTGTAACTTTTGGGATTTTTATTTCTCTTCTATTATTTTGCTGTTGTCAGAATCCCAAGTGTCAGACAAGCAAGATTTATTTTCCCATATAATTACCGTATATTTATTACCGTACATAGCCACGTTTGCTTTTTCGCACATTTTACAACCAACCGGCTCAATTTACAAATCCATACATTTAACGTATTTTAAACATCTAATATTGGAAAAATCCTATCATCCTATTGCGAAGCCTATTGCGAAGAATTGAGAAGTTAAACTCGTGAAAAGGATTTTTGAACTTTCACTAGACTACCAGCTTTTTGTGAAACGCCTCTCAATTAACCAAGATTTGATTATTAGCCTTGTGTTTTTTTTTCGGGATTCTTTGTGATGTGTATATTTTTATAGTCTGATGGTTAATGCTTCTTTTCTTCGTTGATCTTAATTATGACAAATGACAAAAACTCTCTATTTGTTCATGATTTGTCAAACCCGATTTGCATATATTTTTGTTCAGATTTATGCCGCAAATCTTATTTCGATGGTCGGTCAAAGTTTCTCCCAACTGGCTCCATTCAAAGTAAACCTTATCCCATAGGAAACGTAACAAAAATGGAAAGGAACTAATTAAAATCTCAGGAGGGGAAAAAGAGAATATACCGGAAAACAATTCAAAGAATTGCTATTGTTCTATTGCTTTAAATGTCGACCCTCCAACCGAGACTCAAACAGACCATTTGACAGAACAAAAGAACCGAATCACAGGGGACAAACGCATACAATGAGAATACATAAACATGTTTTATTCAATCGCAATGAAATTTGATCAGCGAATAATGGTGAGCTGGCTGTGATCTCGAGAGTGGATGGTTTGAAATTTGACGGTGTTGAACTCAGTGGTAAAATTGTTTTGCTTCATATTGAAGTTGATCTTTTTAATTGCACAAATCAAAAGACAGCACTTTTCGCACACGCTCATTGTTGGTTGTCATCAGAGGGATTGTTTGATGATTACAAGAAAAATAACAGTTGACAATTTATCGTTCTCTGACTCAATGAACGAACAAACTGTCTCGAGATTTGATAAGAATACAAAATTCATTTGAGTCAGAGTTTACTTACACAAAATTACAGAATAGTTTCAATTTCATTTGAGTGCTTTTATGCAGGTGCCGCTACGATTGACCTTGGCATGATGCCTAAAATCAAAAGGATGGACGTGAAGATCGTTAATTTGGAGCAATAATTCCCAAGAAGATGTCGAGGAAAGCAGGATGAGCGTTATAACATTCCGCTGTATTTGTCTTGGTTTACTGGCATTTCTACTCGTTGACAATTTCGTGAATGCTGGTAAGAAACCACTTTTCTTTGACCTTTTTGCTTTTTAAGAGGCAGATAAGGGTTGAAAGATCAGCGAATACACGCGAAACAAGCTTATAAGAGCAATAAAAAGATTGTGGTTAATCTCGCGATAAAAAGTTCATTCAAATCAAAATTTGTTCATGTTGTTAAAATTTAGTATCCGGCTTTTAGAGATAAATGCGGTTTAAATATGAACAGGAATTTTCAAACTTATTCGTGTAGTAGCCTACACATCCGTTTTTCCGGTCAAGCTAAGATTTCCCTGCGCCTTGCAAATTTGCTTCTCTTCAGTCTATCTTTGTAGTGAATTTACCCCTTCTCTATCGTGTTTCCAATCCAACAAGGGTGGGGGATGGGGGGTTTAGAATGTTCTTCTGTCCTTTCAACTTTTCTCTAAAGTACTAGAGCACCCTTCAGAGCCGTTATGATATGATATGATGGCCTATACGATATATTCCGAGTTTGGTTTGTTTTCCCTGCAGTTGTATCACGTGACTAATATCTGGGGAATTTTCTATTGCACACAAACATGCATGTTTTTCTTCCATTCCAAAAGAAATACTTCCCTGTAGATTCAACACATGGCATCTAGTATGGAAAGTATGGCAGTTTTCGACAAGATCTCAGGTGCCCAAGAACACTCTTTTTTTGTTCAGGCCCATTGTTTTATTGAAATTCTTGGGTGCCCTAAGTGCCATACTTTCCTAATTGGTGTGGCATGAACTATGGAGAAAGTAAACCGGTTCCCCCTCATCCCAGAATGGATAATTAGATGCTGGGCAGTGGAAAATATTTTTTTCTTTATTTTAGAAATTGCTTTTTATCTTCTCTTGAATAAAGTTGATTTGCTTTGTGCAATCAGAAAAAAATGATAGCCCTATGTTATTACATGGGATTAACCCACATAGGAAAAATAGTGAGTTTGCAATATGGTAAAAATGAATTAATGCAGTGCAGTCTGAAAAAGACAAATCATTTTTTTTAAATCTGAAAATTCACTTATTTGGAAAAACTTTTTGGAAGTATGTTAATTGGGATTAGGGTACTGAATTTAACATTCAATGCTCTAACTTAATGTTTCATTGCCAGGTAATCTTTTTGAATACAGCTTTTTTTAAATAATTGATTCTAATAACTAAATTGATATTTTATTATATACTGACATTGCTCAGCTATATTTATAATATAAAGTTTGTTGTCAGGAGGATCAGCACAGAACAGGGGGTGCAGTACCCTCAAACATTTGAGCCAACAGTATTTCATCGGAAATAACAATATTTTTTGATTTATTGTCTATAATTTGTGACAAATAATTATTATTGAAAAATGCCAAAAATTTGTTGTTTACAAGCAAATAAAAGCGTGGGTCAGAAAGATTTCCTCAAGCTTTGCAGCTGAGCAAATCTTATCTTATAGCAGCATGCCACACCCTCTTGCCACCCTTTTTGTTGGCAGACCTGCTGTTTGCACCCCACAATTAAATTTTCTAGCTCCACCCATGCTTTTTGTTCCAGAAACAGAAGAGCCTTGGGATTTTTGGAAGCTAAGGAAAGGGGGAACTATTTTCTTCTATTTTTGGAGTCATGACAATATTTCATTTCTAGACCTGATTTATGAAGTAAATAATTATTTTTTTTTTCGTTTTAAAGCCAAATGAAATTTCTTGTAGTTTATTTTTGCTAAAAACTGTGTCACACTAGATTTTCCTAACAGGGGAAAGATCCTGACAAGAAGACTACAGTGTAGCTGTTCTTAAAAACATGTAAACTTGTCTATTTTATAGTCTTTTTGAGAAAAAAATTTCCTAAAATAGAAAAAAAATGGTTGAGGCAGGCTGTTTTTTATGAGAAGGCTGCCTGTCTTTATCTGCTCTTGTTTTGTGCTCCATTAATATGCTCCATTATTTCAAACTATAAAATCAAAGTTGATCTCATTGAGCCCCAAATATCACAGGAAAACAAAGTTAAAGACCAACCCCATCATTTCCAGACATTATCAGCATCTCACCTCTCAGCACTCATGATGGCAGCATATGAAGTATTATACATGATCTTGGAGCTAAAGATAATTATATAATAAACTGGATTGATCTCAAAGACAAAAATGAATACTGTAACGAAATCAAAGTTGAAATTGAAAACCAAGAAAATACCATATTAACCAGCCCATGGATAACAATATTCATTCACATACCTACATCCAGCATTACTATCATAGGCCCAGGTCTTGAACATAAACAATCAGCATCTTAATGGCAGCATGCTTCACCTGAATGAACATGGTGACAAGCTGCTTGCTAGCAATATGATTGGATTCTTAAGAAGCTCTTTTTGACTCATTAAAAAAAGTTTCCAGATGCTGCCAAATTTAGAAAAGCCAGCTATATTTGACCGATCACAAATAAATTATAAATTATAAATTTACAAGACAACCACCAAATCAATCCTGATTACAATACTAGCACATTTGAAATAGAACCATATACTGTACTAAAAACTGAATTTCTTAAAGCTGAACCAAAAATAATCACATACAGAAATTACAAAAACTTCTCTCCAGATGATTTTAATTCTGAACTCCAATCTAAACTCAATAACCCCACACCCCATAACTATGAATATTTTGCAAACACTTTCATTGAAACTCTTATAAACATGTGCCACTAAAAAAAAGAAGAAAATTAGAGCTAAATAATGCACCTTTCATGAACAAAGATATAAAAACATTAATATTGCTAAGATCAAAAGCAAAAAATAAGTTCTATAAAAATAGGACAGATGAAAATAGAAAAAAAACTATAAAATAATCAGAAATAAATGTGTCAAAATGATTAGGAAAACTAAAAAGTCATATTTCAGTAATCTCAACATAAAATCTCTCCAAGACAATGAAACCTTCTGGAAAGCCATAAAACCATTTTTCAATGAAAAGAGTAAAAACCAGAATAAAATTATTTTTATTGAAAAAAATGAAATTATAACAGACAATAAAACAATTGTGCAAACACTAAACAATTATTTTATTAATATACTTGACACCCTTAACATCAGCCAGCCACTATCTGACGAAAACAACAACCCATCTACATATGAAAACCATCCTAGCATCACTAAAATTAAAGAATTTATGAAGATCAATGCTAAATCTAAACCTATACATCCTGCAGAAATGAGACACGTAATTAATGACTTTGAAGATTATAAAGCCACTGGGGCTGATAATTTCCCCCCAAAATGCTTAAATTAGCACTTGACAGCATCTGTGAACCTCTAATGCAACTATTCAACAAATCAATTACTGACAAAAAATTCCCCCACCTTTTGAAATTGGCTAATATATCACCTATTTTCAAAAAAGGGATTCTACAAACAACTAACTACAGACCAATTAGTGTTCTTCCCTCACCATCAAAAATTTTGAAAAAATTATGTTCAACCAAATTTACCTATATATACATTGAAAACAAACTGTTCCCAATGCTTTGTGGTTTCAGAAAAGGCTATAGCACTTAACATGCTCTGATAAGATTAATTGAGGCCTTAAAAAACCATCTAGATAAACAAGGAGTTGCTGGTACTGTAATCATGGATCTATCTAAGGCTTTCGATTGTCTTCCCCACAACATGCTTTTTGCTAAACTTAGGTCGTATGGTTTTGATTACACAGCAATTGCAATGATGAATAGTTACCTAAGCAACAGAATGCAAAGAGTGGCAATCAACTCAACACACAGCGACTGGATGGAAATTAAACAGGGTGTGCCCCAAGGATCGATCTTGGGCCCCCTTCTTTTCAATATTTATATTAATGATATCTTTCTATTCCTAAATAAAAATAAATTATGCAACTACGCTGATGACAACACAATCTGGTCAACTAATACCAATATTCAAGAACTATGCATAGATATGGAAAATGAATTTTCCATCCTCAATGAATGGTTCAGTGATAACTTTATGGCCTTAAATGGAGACAAAAGTAAATTCATGACCTTTCAACGCAGTACATCAAACACATCTATTGCTTCACATCAAACACATCTATTATAAATATTTCTGCAAAGAAGCAGGGAAAAAAGTGAACGCATTAGCTCGAGTAGCCTCATATATGAACGAAAGAAAACGGATA
>JAYJMH010081284.1:0-10110 GCA_036873815.1 Phacellophora camtschatica | reverse complement strand
AGCGGCGATCACAAGAAGCTCTTTAAGTTCAGTTTTAGTAAGATCTAACTTCTGTGTTTTGTTGAACCAATTATCCTGAAAAGCAACATCCACTATGATATGGATTGTTTCATCAACGGGAACATTTGTGAATAAGGCAGTCACATCATATGATACTAAAATATCGCTACTGTTTATTTTCGTTTTGCAGATATTTTCAGCAAACTCAAAAATATCAGAGATGGTATAATCGTTGTTAAACAACGATTTCAGTTTTTCATCCAGCCACTTTGCAAGTTGGTAATTGTAAGTACCAGTTGCAGAAAGTATAGGACGCGTCTTATATTGCCAAAGTCTTTTTATGGGTTTTTGGTTTGCCATTACAATTTAAATCAATGATAAAAACTTAACCGAACCTAGGCTTTATTTAATTTATCCTTTTCAACGTCTTTGATGTGTAAATATGATCTGCTTTGATGACATAATGTATTAATATTAACAATTGTAATCTTAGTATTGTATTAGTTGGTATTAATTAGCTTAATTCTTTGTTTATTATTTTCTATGCCCAGTTGCAACTTTTTCAACAGTGGTTCAAGTATTATAATATAAATCAATTCAAAAAGCCAATTTTCGTAAAGCTTTTAGAAGTAAACTGTGAATTCCTTTCTATTCTATCAAAATATCAATATTGACAATTATTAAACAGAATCTAATTAAGATAAAACGTAAAAATCTTTCATACGCATCAGTAATTCAAGTAACGTGCTCAGAAAATCTAAACAGTAGAGCAATAAACATAATTTTGGTTGAAATTAAGATCCATCGCATGATTGCTTAATTTTTGTGATGAAATAACCAGACAATGGCTACAGAAATCTCTAGCTGCAGTAATGCAAGACAATGGCTACGGTATCTCTACATCAGTCGTTGAAATAATATCCAGACAGACGAGTAATTTTTAATTTGTTTCTAAAACAAGAAAATTCGAACAGAATTATCAATCGATGGCGGATAACGCGATCTGATAAATTTAGAAAAAGCTGTTCTGAAGTCAACCTTGAATAACGTATATATCATCGGATTGAGAAACGACGTCATATATCGTAAAATGACAATAATTTCGAGAGTAACTGCTTGAAACCGAACATTATTTGAAGTATCCATAATAATCCTGATAAAGATTAACGGAGACAATGTTGCAAGAAGTAAAACATACATGACAAAAAGCACCCAAAAAGCTTGGCGTCTGTCGGTTACTCGTTTTCGCTGATTGCATTCTTTGCTCACAGAAGCAATAGTTCGCATCAATGAAATGGAGTAAAACAAAATTATGCTACTTGGGAGAATAAAACAGCATGTTGATAAAAATATAGAATGTTTTATAGACAAACTATGCATTGTCTTTATGTATTCACGAGTGATGGACATTCTTGCAATAAATTTGTAACTCCAAACAATTGGCAAAACCGCCAAAATCAGTAAAATAATCCACATGGCTAAAACGCTTCGTCGAACAGTCTTATAAAATGCCGTACTTCTGCAAAATACTGGAGACAAACAGAAAGGACATTACACAAAATAAAAAAATCTGATACAGCATTTAGAAGGAAATGAACAGGGTAATAATCCATTACCCCATATGACAAAATGGACGAAGTTACCAGCAACGGTATACAAAGAATCCCCGCAAGCAAATCCACCATTGCCAGCCAAAATAAAGAAACATTCAGCCAGTGTTCTAATTAATTGTATTTACGATACAAGTATATGACAGTAGCATTGCTGACGACAATCAAAATTCCAAGGGTCAACAGTATTGCATGGAAAGTCGGCGCAGGACGAGGGTTTATTGTGCCTGTGGTGTTGCTTGAAGTAAAATTAGTAAGAGAAAGAGCCCCATTTGACAGCTGCATATTCTTTTCTGAAAACAAAAGTTTATTCTATTAATTATTATAATTTTCAGCAACATTTTCTATTGGATTGTCAAAAAGAAACAATTTTGGAAAATACAAACATTATTAAAAAACTAAATTTTTGAAAGAACTCCATTGGTTACCCGTTGAATGACGGATCAAGTACAATATATTGCTGCTTATCTTTAAGTGTACGAGTAACATTGCACTGAGGTACCTTGTTACAGGAAAGCAAGGTTTATAGCGTAACAAGGTCAGCAAGCGATGATCTCTTTCTTGAGATACGGAGATCCAAACTGGTAACAGCTGGTGATCGATCATTTGTTCATTTTGTCATATATCCATGGAACAAACTATCCTACTTGATAAGGACGGTCAATTCAGTTGGGGCTTTTAAGAAACTTCTGAAGACCTTTTTATTTCAAGGATGTTTTAATAAATAATATTGTAGATTTTGTAGATTTGAAGATTTTGTTTAATCTTTTAAGTTGATGTAAATTTTACCGTAAATTAAAATGCTCCTATGAGCCCTGTGGATATAAATTCCTTCATTACCATTATCATTATCATTATCAAACATTCAAATTGAGCAAAAGAGTTCTCAGGGTCTTTCCCTTCAACCATTCCTTTTCAATCTTTAAATATCTTAAACTTATCGTCCTTTCTGAAATTTCCCAACTGAGGCTTTAACTTTTATATAAGAATATGTACAATACTCAATTCATCCATTCCACCACATTGGATCTGGGAAGCTAGTCATGGTGATTTACATTTAACTCAAAAGAGTAGTATCCAATATAATCTAAATTTAATCCGTTATCCTTGTGCAAAGTTATGGGATGGTTTACCAGATGATGTTAGAAATTCCTAATCCAAAACTTTATTTATTAAGAAAATTACGATTTCATGCAGGACTGCTGTTAAGATTGAGTAATTATCAGCTCAAAAATGGTTATAAATGAAATATTAATTCTAATTATAAATAATTAAGATTTTATGACAGGGGGCGTCTTGTTAGCCTAACAATTTAAGAGGGCTCAGTACATTGTTATATGTTTAAATTTAAATTTGCGAATCTTTGAAGTGCCCCACAAGTTCTTTCAAAAAGGTCAATTCATTCCATTAAGTAAAACGTGTTGGCTCTAAGGGTAATGGTAGGAATTAAACCTGTCTAGGGTACATCCTCTAGTACCATAATGTTCAAGTTTTAAAAGTAAAATAGTACCAGATGCATTTTGAAGATCAACGAAAATACAACATTTAAAATATTTTGTTACCAAGAGTTACCTTATAGTTACGTCATGCTAATTAGGTTAACATTTTTCTGAATGATTTTTCTGAATTACAAGGGGTAGATATTTTATAGTGTTCAAGAAATGAATTAAGTCGATCAATTCTTTGCCAGCATGTATTTATATTTTTGTAGTCTTGTATGTATATAATAATTGTGTATTTTGACTTCATTTTTGATTAACTTTGTTATTTGTATAATTTTTGCTTAATTTTGCAAATAGGAAAATAAACAGAACTATACAGAAAAAAGAGTAATGAAAAAATTATAGAAACTATATGAAGGCATATTAAGGCTTTAATGAAGCCTTCATTAATAAGTCAATTGAATTAGTTTTAAAATGCATCACTACAACTAAAATTATCACGTGCCTTTCCGGTAATTGTCATAGCTACACAAACAAAACTGCTAAGTATTATACGCTCACCCAGTACGCCAACATGATAAAAACGTACGAAAATGTTTGTAGTCATATATTTGTTATATATATTTGTTATATTGTATTTGCAAATTAAAAAAATAGGGTTAGAGAATACCGAAAGTTAATATTTCGTAGTACATATGCTCAATAGTACGTTTGGAAGTCTAACTTTTCTTAAGTTTAGTAGTCATCAAAACATCTAAAGTCCTGATATGTAAGACATGTAAGACAAGTGAAGGCTATAAGTCTCTGCGCAGTCCTTATGAAGCATGACACGAAATGACCTGGATTTAAAAATATAGATCTGAAAATTTGAAATGTTTCAATCAATTTCTGTCAAGTCAAGGCTGCATACAGGTTAGTCTTTAATCCCTGTAAACCATTCTTATTGATTCTTAACAACATCCATCCGATAACTCGAATCTTGTTGATTCAATCTTTTCGCTAATTCGAACCAAATGAACAGTCTATAAAAATTCTATAAAATTCTAATTCGAATTTCCAAGGTTAATAAAAGATAACACCTATAGAAATTAAAAGAATGACGACAAAAAAAAACGATAATTCGTTTCCAGCATACATTTTCTATCAACTGATAAATGATACTTTTTATCAAAACTATTGTTTCTTCGAAAAGAGGTCGAAAGGGACAGGCGAGATGATGCAGTTTTGAGAAAATAGCATATAATTTAAAAGAAGCCTAAAAGGTCACGACAAAGTGTCTAAAAATACAATTCTCAATGTTTTTTCTGTTATTCGTGTGTATTTATATTCGTGTGTATCATTTTATTTATATTTATCATTATAAACTGTTGCTCTGAACAAATTTGCGAGTATGGTTCTTAACATATGCTTCAAATTTCGAATGTATATTTCTCGTTTCTCTTTTAGAGCAATAGTTTACCACATTAGTTGCACATTTTGCATTGTATTTAATTTCACATATCTTATAACTCACTTTCCTTTCCTCTTTTACTTTTGTAATTTCCCTCATTCTCGTTACGTCGCACTCGCTGTCGCATTCTATATTTCTTTTGATTTTCAAATTATATTCTTCAAAAATTCTATGCAAATGTCTTTCTCGTTCATTTTCTTCACTACTGATGAAGCGTCAGGCACGATACTTTAAGTGACTTTTATTCAAGGCAATTATAGTTTTTTAAAGTGTTTTTAAAATAATATTTTTATTCATTTTCACTTAATGCATTTGCATTTTGAAATAAAAGGATCGTATACACACAATAGTATAACACCGCAGTCAATTTTATTTAAGTTGATGACCATGTTTAATCCAACCAAGTAACGCACCATATTCATTTCTCAGTTGCAGCAATAAATTTCGCAGATGTTGAATAATTTTTAGAGATTTAAAATTATGGAGAATTCTAACTTTATTTCTAATTGGATTAATCAAAGATACTGTTTTCTAGTACGTTTTGTGTCTCTTGGTAACCATGAACATAATTTCAAGAATTTGCTTAAATTTGATCTGAATTAAATAAAACAAGATCGCATTTGAATATTATAGATACTTGATAATTTAGTAACATTACAGGAGTCTTACAGCATTGATCAAGCTTTTTCCCATTGTGTTATTCTTTTTTGCAGAATTTATTTGTAATTTTTACGATGCAAGATATTTACTAAGTTTGATCACAAAACAGAGCTTTCTATCCAAGATAACGCTAATTGTCATAGTGCTGACAAGAACCCAATCATTCTTCTTCTTTTAACTGTAGATGCTCTTTAGTGTTTTAATCGTGGAATTTGCTTTAAATTTGTCTTTTTAATTATGTCATTTATCTTTCTGTATGTAGTGGAATTTAAAATAGACGAACTGAACTGAACTATGCTGAGTAGACAGTCTTTTAGCCGAGGCATTTTTACAGATTGACTAACTTTTCCATCCCCAATCCAAATCACAAGTCAAAAGTTAATTCATTCGCACATCATTTTATATCACGTTTTAATGATTTTAGCCATAGATCTCTAAGTCAGGACCAAACTGTTGATCTACCATTTAAAGCTGTTATTCCAATCAGACTTACCACAATTCAGAAAAAGATCCCTAGGTCAAGACCAAACTGTTGATCTACTATTACGAGTTGTTCTTCCAATCAGACTTATCACAATCATCGTAGTTATGCAAGGATATGCTAGGACTCATACGAATTCAGGGCAATTTTTCGACATGGATTTTATCACCTTGCAATCATAATTCGAACTTTGAACCATGACAAATTGAAACTTCGATAATTGAACTCATCGAATATTAAAGCCTCGTTTCGTAATTTAACCAAAAAAGGGGGGATAGTCCAATCTAGAAATTGTGCTCTGATGTTACCAGGCTAGCTTCCAATAAAAAAGAAATTCATATATTTTTCATAAACTCGCTCTCTCGTTAGAAAATGGTTAGCTTATTTTTGGCTCATGGCTGAGATATGATGGCTCATTACCCACTAATGGCTCACCAAATCGGTATATTCGATTTTCAAACAACTCTTCGTGTTTGCCTATTTCTAAAATTTAATGAAATCTTGATCGAGTATCAATTATGATTTTAACAAGACTCGCTCAGTATCCTAAACAGCATACTGCACAATCATTGACATTTACCATCTGGCAATCGAGCGATGCGGCTGAACATTTAACTTTTCAAATTTTTCTTGCTGATAATTCATAAAAAAGTTTAATGATTTGTTCACGAGTAACTTTCTCATCTATATTTCTGCAGTAATTGAGTAAATCGCCTACCAAAAATTTTCTCAAAATAATAATAAGAACAATAAAACAATTCAATATCGTTGCATGTAGCAGAAACAACTCACGATGTAACTTTTGAAGCTTGAAGACATACTGTTTTTCCTCATAAAAATAAAATCAAAAAAGGAAATGAGATATTTCCAGTCTTTGAGACATAACAATATAACAATGACACAAATTTCAAAATCATAGAAATCTAAAACACCTCTGAACAACATTTATATCAACTTGAATCTCTTTTAAATGTCTCTAAATTTTCATTGTTTCAAATTACCCGCCAAACATGAAAATAACGAAAAAGAAGGAGCAAAATAAAAGTAAAACAAACCTGATATTTTCGGAGTCAATCTTTGCTTTATTTCCAGGCTTTTTTGTAATATTTCTTTTGCTTCTAGCTGCTTGCGAAGATCTGTTATCACTCGATTCTTCTCACTCACCTCTTGCTGTAAATCTGTTTTCTCCAGCTAAAGGAATCAATGCAACAACATTATAATAAAGGTTTGAAGGTTTCCTTTACCTCATGAAACTGAAACCAGCAGAGCTGACAAATTAAATACTCACATGCGGATAATTACCAGTGAAATTGTTACAATATGCAATTGTTACAATAATTGATAGACATTGCCAATTTATTTACGGAAGCACGACTTTATCAAATTCTGTTTTTCAATTTCTTTACCATAGCTATAGCAAGAGACAGATTTTATAATGATGCACACTCAAAAAATCTTAGTTTAGCAATGAGCACAAGAGCAACCAAATACTGTGATAATAGAATACATTCAAGTCACAAAATAGGGAATTTTCATAAAAACAAAGCAATCATATCGACACATTAGTTTTAGAGAAAAATTTACAAGTGGGCAGTCATAAAATGACAGTCCAAACAAAACATCAACAAGAACTGCTAATTGGTCTCAATATATCTTGATATCATTGAGACTATCGTTGAGACGAATCTAATCATCCACAATTGAGCCCTGAAAAGTTTGAAAAATGACGAAAAAAGATACCCACGCAGATAACTTTGTCCATTTTCAACAAATCTATCTGCGTGGCCAGTGTTTTTTAACCAGGACGTAGATATATTTAACCCAGTCCAATTTAGAAACATCAAGTTTAGACGAATCTAATCATTCACAAATAAGCCCTAAAAATGTTGAAAAAGAACGGAAAAAATTTACCCACGCAGTTAATTTTTCCGAATTTCGCCTAAATTCATCTGCGTAGCCAGTGTTTTTGAACAAGAACGTTCAATGTTCAAGTTAGATGGTGCTGCCCCCTGGGAACACTGTCCGTTAATTTGAACATTTTCTAACAAATTTCAATTACGCAATAGTTCGAGACAGGTGATGTCAACTGCAGTTGATAAAGTTTCAAATAATCATAATAATGTATGTTTTTAGCATTATCATGTTTTAGACTTAAAAGAGAAATTGTTTCAAAGCATTTTAATCCATTTTTATGACAGAAAAATTTAAACTGCTTCTGTGATGAAAATTGATAAAAACGATTACAATGAAAGATTTATGTCTACGTTTTTTTTGTTGCAAAATTAGCAGAATTAGGTACAATAAATATTTTAAGATAAAAATTACCATCAATCAATCTTTTGCTGGGGGTCGACATCCTTATCGTTATCCTTCTCTGATGATAACGAGTCATCGTCAATTTATTCATAGAATACAATCTAGTCATCTAAAATACTTGCATTCTATTGAGCATTTTCATAGAGTTACAACCAGACCATAATGAAGAAACGTTCACATAACGCCTGTACTTTGTATCAAAAATATTTATTCAGAAAAAATGTAGTGATACAAATTAAGTCAGTAAAACGTTTTACAACAGAACTCGCGGAAGTTACAGTAAAATAAAAAGTCAATGATGAACATTGAAAAGTTAATAGCAGCACTCACTTTAGCACTTCTTATAACTCATAAAATTCCTCAAAATGTGAATTAATTTATCGTTAAAGAACAAACATTTGACACAAAGTTAAAAATGCTGGGTATGAGGTTGGAATATATTTCCAGAACGCTTAAGAAAGCTTTTTGTGAGCAAGCTTTTTTATGCAAATCAGGGTTTATATAAATTTCCATGACCCCTCCCCCTCTATGTATCTAATGTGTGGTCATTTGGTAAAATGTACAATGGTACACTAAACAATTTACTCTGCTATTTTCATAAATATTTACACTAAAATCATTCAATTTTCTTGAAGCCCCATTTTTACAGTTTAAATATTTGGGGTGGGGGCCTTGCATCCAAAACAAATTGTAGCACCACTTCCTACCATCTTCCAGGCACCTGCGAGTGCAAACTTTCTACTGAGTTTAAACTGAGTCTAAAAGCAGACTTACCTTCAAACAACATTCAGTTCTCAAAGCAAACATAGTGCAATTTCCATATATTTCAACTTTTTGATGGATGACGCTATCACTCGATTGACGACGCTAGCGCTTCATTGATGACTTTCCAACATAATCATCCTTTCTATGCTAACTTTAAATCACGTCATTTATAATATTGAAGAAATAACGAATGGAACTTGCAATGAAAGTTCTCTGTTTGCTTTGAAAACTGAATGTTGTTTGAAGTTTAACTGTCAATTATTTAAACTTACAAACACTTCGCTAAGTCAATTTTTTTAACATTCTTCGTATCCTTTAGTTCATAAAAAACCCATCAAGATGGTACAGAAAATTCACATCAAGTGAGTTGGGCAGTACACGTTTTCTCGGTAATAATTTTTGAAAACTCCAACAAGGTTAGTAAGGGGTTCTAAATGAAAACTGTTATGCGAAATTCATTAATAAGTAAAGTATATCTAATCAGAGTTCTTTATTAATTATCATCATTCTTTGGAAAGCCTATGCACTGTCTCACACAAAAGGTGGCAGAAGTAAAACATGTATGTACATAAATTACACGGTGAAAACAAAATATAAATAAACAAAATTACTCACTGCTAATCTCGTGATTTTTTCCACTCGCTTTGTGTTCAATTTCATCTCCTTCTCGTATTTCTTTATAAGTTCGTTATGCATGGACAAGATTCTAAAACATGTCAAAACAGCAACAATTTTAAACATTGCTTCGGAACAATATATTCAAAAACGGAACAAAAATGGCAATAACAGATCAATCAGGTCACATATAAAATAATTTAAAAAACTAAAAAATGTATCAGCCAGTAAATAAGTTGTGGATAGTTAAAAACATTACAAGAAAATTACATTCTTGGCCCTATTTATCCGGCCTTTATTTGCGTTACTGTTGGTCCCTCTTCAGAGTAAAAAGGGCCGGCGTTACGGATTTGTCTATAAAAATTTGACGATGGCATTCTATAAATTACGCCAATAAGGGCCGGCGCTAAAAAAAGGCCGGCTAAACAATGGCCGGCAAAAGAAGGGCCGGCTTAACAATGGTCGGCTAAATAAGGGCCGGCTAAATAAGGGCTGGCTAAACAATTGCCGGCTAAATAAGGGCCGGCTAAATTAGGGCTAACGAGGTATTCAGTATTTAAACATAAAAACGCAATTTCCAATCTGAAAAAAGATTTCACATCAGAGTGCAAACAATCAAATAAAACCAAACAAAAAATTGTGTGGCTTTGTTTATAATGATTTGTTTGGCAGCGTTGAAAGGTGTAAATCCTAGTAATTAAATTGATCAATAGCATTTGAAAAATCTGGCCTCATTGTTATAAACAGATACACATTATCAAACTGTTAAAG
>JAYJMH010081273.1:0-10110 GCA_036873815.1 Phacellophora camtschatica | reverse complement strand
TTTCATTTAGCTTGAAAATGATGTTAAGATGACATCGAAACGTCGCTCATTATTATCGTTAATATTTATAAATAAATTATATATATATTAGTCTTTATTATATCTTATTTGATGTATTTTTTATGTAGAAGCAATGTATTTTAAAAGTTTAATATAGGTATATTTTGACATTTCAAATGAAAAGTATTTCTGGTAGCTTACAATTTGCTTTGTGTTGTATTGAAAGCTTCAGAAATTTCCTTTTGTCCTACACCAGGTGTTCAAAAATTGTTCACACGTTTGAAAAGTTACCAAAATTTAATTTTGTCACCAATATTAAAAAATTTTCAGAAACCGTTCGAAAGACAAAATTAATTTCAGAACTCATTGATATTTAACGTAATACACTCTTTTTTTTTAAAGAACCAGTTGATTTTTGCCACGGTTCGATGTTCTTAGATTTCTAAGAAATTGAGGCTAAAATGTTCTTAAATTTATCATTTGTGTTTGCATAGTTTAAGTAATTTGTATAGTAAGTAACAATCACCGAAAATAATTTCATAATACTGAGCGCGGTGTTGATTTTTTTTGGAAATGTTGGATCTGAGGCTGAGCAAGTTCTTAATTTGTTCTTATTTTTTAAGCCTCCTCGGTGTTCTTATAAAATGTGTTCATATAAAAATGAATGTAACAGTTTGAAAAACCTACTTTTGAGCAAATATTTTTCAATAACTTTGGTTGTGATTTATCTGAGCATCATCGATGCCGGAAGGGGCAGGCAAAGAGCACATAGCTGCCCCTTTCCCCCCAACAAAATAGCTGGATTATTTCATTTTCCCGTTGTTTTGCCTTAATTTCGGGATTCTGCCCCTTTTTGCCCTTGAACTGCTTCAGGCATGTCTGATTAGCATATTACAATTTCGCATAATGATACAGTACTTATTCAATTTTCGATTATCCGGAATTTTGGATTATACGCGCACATTTTGAAATCCTGTGTCCCGAGAAGGCCGGATGATTGAATAAGTACTGTAACGACAATGATAAGGCAAACACCAGAAAAAATGTTCAAAAATGTCAAAATAAAAACAAAACATATGCTAGCACTTTTGGTCGCGGACCTTCAGTTTATATACATCCTATTTGTGCGTCAAAAGTGATCACAGAAAACAAAAAAGGAAAATACGCAAACAATTCCATTATGACCTATTATGCAGGTGCGAGAAGAAAAATCATCTAAAATCGATCAAACATTCAGCGAAATAAATTTTTCAAGGCAGAAAATAAGATGGTTACAACATTAAATATTTAGATTAGATTTTCAATATTTTGTCTTAATTTTGATAGAAAATCAATGAATTTTCTGAAAAAGATCTCTTAATATGAATTTGCTCCAAAACATTTCCTTCGATTTCGAGGGAAGTGAAGTATCTCTTGCCAAATGTAATTTGTAAGCGTTACACTTCATAGTTAAGGAGAGTTGGTTTCTTACCAAGAAATTAAATAAACTAAAACACTATCATCTTAGGCTATCTCCATGTCGAGGAAACTTCCAAAGTATGGACTTTTTCAGGACAATTACGTTGCAGGATAAATATTCATCATTTTGCCATTGACTCAGTAAAACTGTTCATTATTCGTACGTTTTACGGGAAACTTTCAAAGTGGCGGGCTTTTGACTTTTAGGACAATTATGCAGCATGCATCACTTCTTAACTTCTTGTTGACAATTTGCTGTTGTTCGATATTTAAGTGTTTTTCGAAGTGAAACGATTTTTTGCTACTCGAAGCGTATTTTGCATAAAAAGCATCCTTTAGCTCTGATTGTTTTCTGACTCAAATATCTACTTTCAATAAAAAGGCGCAATTTAACGTTTTAACAATTCAATTTAAACTCTGAAAATCCAGTCAACTATCCAGGCACTTAAAAACGTTTTTCAAAACTTGCTTGCCGAGCTTGCCTGCTAACGAAATGTTTGCAAATCAAAATCAGAAACGTTTGTTGGAAAATAAAAGTTGACCAACTATTTGTCAATTCTGCCTTATCTTGCTTTACAGAAAAAAAAATTCCATTTATTAAACTGTTAACGACAAAGAAAGTTATATGGTTTTAAAGTCCTCTACAATGAATCATGCGTAAACCAAAATACAAAACATACCTCATCTTGAATTATCATCAGCCGAAAAACAGTAGTGAGATTCGCCTTTTGAAGTTTTTCAACAACACCTGCAACAAATACAAAAAAAACCAAGAATTCTCAACGAATCTTCCACCAGACAAATCTTTCTGAAACAAGTTCAAATGTTTACTTATTCAAACAATCTCTCCACTTTAGAAATTTACCCTCCAACAGAAAACAGTCATTAAGAATTGTCCAAAAGTAAACTTACGCTTTGCAAGTCTAAATCTTATGAGCAAACAGAAAGGTATGATTTAAAAGTGCACGGTAAACAAGAAATCTTTAAAATCCAAAGGATCAGGGTGCTCGCTTTTGGTTCGTTTGTTGTGGTATTAAGACTTAGAGCTCCATCGTGAGTGGAGCGTCGAATGGTACCATCTTCAATGAAGATATCAGATTTCAGAAGTGATGATTTGTAGCAATTAGTGAAAGGTTTGACCAAAAGAAGGATGTAAAACGCACCTTTATTTGAAGCGATTTCTAACTTTTTGAACACACATTACACGATTTAATTTTATAATCAACTGTTTTAAAAGCAAAGCAACCCCACTTCGGACATGAGATAGTTCGATAGTAAGCAACTGACAAGATACCCTGGTTAAAAAATGTCTTTCACTGAAAGTCTGGTACCCAGGGTATTGACAAGAGAAAAGTAAGCAATTTTTAATTAATTGCAATTGTAGCAAGCTCTCCTGATTTCGCACGAGGGCACCGTGGCCGTAGAAGGGACTGGTTAAAATCAGTTCTATTTTCAATTATACTATTTTTAATTAGTACCCTACACCATTTTCAATCATTACTGAAGCCCTGTACTAAACATCCAAGCAAGCATTTAACCAAATTAAGCATGTATCATTTTTGCATGGGGGGCTATTCACCCCCCCTCTTTATCTCGAGAACTGTAATTCGTAGTGAGATGAAAGTTAATATAAAGTATCATTGACCATTCAGCAATCTAAAAGTAGTTTTATTTTTAATAAAGTCATGTGATTTGTTGCTTGGCGACAGGCTTTGCGATGACGGGTCATTGGCACAAATTACAATATAATCAATAAGATTTTCAATCTTTTCTAGTTATTTACTTCGAAAACCCCTTTAATTTCAAATTTATATGGATAATTAGTATACATGCTCGAACTCAGTCTACACATAAAACACTTTTTTTTCAAAATTCGACAATTTTAAACACTTATGGCGTTATATATCTGAAAAAGTAGTGATGAGCGAATAATTAAATAAATTATGCATCGTTTGAAAGCCCTTGAAGAGACGAGTGCAAATATGTGCTTTGTGTTTTGATTCCCTCCATGCTAAATAGGGTTAAACAATTTTAGAGTTTTAAATTTTGGATGAAAATTAACTTTAGTACTACCCAAAATCCCAAGTTGCGTTATGAATAAAAATCGTGTAATCTGTATTCTGCATTTGGGTAAACAAGTGAGTAAAAAAGTCTGATGCCTTAATTCAGAGAAACGAAGATTGCCATGATATATTTAAAGTTACATTTTATGCGATATATTTTTTGATTGCCATTTCAGAAAAGTTGGCTTCCATTTGATTCAATTTAAATTTTGAGATTCACGCTCTTTTTATTATCAGAAACGTCAGGCTGAAACTCGAGAACGCTATTGCAAATTCCGTTAAGAAATCACTGGAATTCCGCGCAACAGACGTTATACATAGGCCTACTGAGCTTTATTACAACAGATCTGGAAACAAATTTGCAATGGGTCTGCGATAAAATTTAAATGCTTCAGTTCAGTAATTCAAACGCTTAATTTCAAAAAGCAATCGCAACAGGCGAATGCCATGTAAACAAAGTTGTATCACCATGGCATTTCAAAAATAAAAACAAGGTGGGAAGCCATGCGTTTGATTGTCTACACCATAGTTAATAGAAATTCTATTAACTATGCATATACCTTTCCTTATACCGTAAGTCCTCGAATTAGCCCCCTAGGGGCTAATTGATTTTAAGCATTTTTGGGTGGGGGCTAGCAGGCTTTCCCCTAATTACGTCATAGACACGTGCGCACATTATGCATCCTGGTAGTTGTGGTCACGCATTTCGGAATCATAGTTGTTTACATCAGCAATATAAATTTTGGATTTCTAATTGCTCTCAGCCATGTAAACACGTCCACGAATAACGAAGAAAAAGAGAATTTAAACAACCCTTGCCTGAGCAATGGTTTGACTGCAGAAAAAAAGGTGGAAAGGAGCAGATTGGAATCACATATAAAAATACAGACCGCTTCCTTTTTTTTAGTCATTTCTCCTTCCTCAGAGCAGCAAAAACCCCAGTTCCAGAAAAAATCAAAATCCATGAAAATAATTCATTTTGAAAAATACACTCATAAAACACTCCAAAAACATATTATTACACATTAACAACAGAAACAGTCTAATTTGTGCTAGATTATCTGCATACATAAATATTTACCTAAAAAACTACAAGCTCTAAATATATTTTACTTGTATCAGGTCATTCAGAAACGAATCTGTATTAACGTTAAAACAAATGTCAACAATGATGTCAAGAAGAAGCCCAGCAAAACTTTAAATCGTTGATAATAATGCTGTTGTAAACATCACATGAAAATTCCACACACACAGATTTGATTTTGTTCGGTTATTATATGATTGGTCTTATAACTACGGTACTGCTATGCAAGTATTATAAGCACTCATTAGATCAATAACATAATTTTGCCTCAACACTCAACTTGACTCGTAGCCTGGTAACATTAGAACACACATTTTCGAATTAGCTATCCCTTGCTTATCTCATATCCCAACTTTTTAGGATAGATCGAACTGAGGCTTCTTAGTTCGAAAATTATCGAAGTTCGAATTTGTCATTGTTCGAAATTCGAATTACAAATAAGAGGCGGAAAATTAGCTCAGAAAATAGCTAGCCTTGCATAACTACCACAACTGTAATAAGTCTAACTGACCCCCAAAAGAATCGAAAAGATAAAGCAAAACACTCAAATGTGATTAGAATATGGAAGGGCTTATTTTGTTTATATAGCATAAATTGACATAATCCCACCAAAAAAATCGATGGATAGGCGGTATTTCTTCTCTGCAAAATATATCAAGGAACGAAGTTGATGTACTGTACGTCAACCAAAGCAAATTAGCAAAAGAAAAGCTGATATCTACATGTGAATTTGTTTACATTTGTTTACACAGAGTGTATCCAATCACATTAAGAAAAAGCTAGTACAAATCATGAGTTTGTACTAGATGTTAGTGTTGATTATCCAAACTGCACCCCAAAAACGAGGCCAGTTGATTCCATCCACGCACCGTTTGGAGTGTAGGTGTTTGAAAAGGAAACACAATAGCACAAAAACGTAATGTAATTCGACAACACAATAATTAATACTCACTGCCTGTGAATGAATCCCTTGTTTATTTCGATAGATCCAACGATACGGTCAATTGTCTTAATTGAATTGTAACAACAAAAAAACCACAACTCGAGCATTTTGGGAATAAATTTTCACTACAGCGTCACCCCGCGAAAGGTAGTATGGACAACAAGAGCAGATTTTGTAACAATTGAGAAATTGACACGCCAATTTCAAAGTGATTAGCCATCAAAGACAAAGCGAATTCTCTCAAGCAGAAAATCAAAACAAACAAAGCCATGTTTTGATTTTCTGCCTGAGAGAATTCGCTTTGTCGTGAATGGCTAATCGCTTTAAAATTGGTGTGTCAAATTTTATTATTGTTACAAAATCTGCTCTTGTTAGTGTGGACTCAAAGCCCATGCGCCATGAGTAAATAAAACGAATACTTAAACCTAATTACCAATGCTAAGAAAAATTAAACCTAATTACCAATGCTGGGGAAATATATTAATGCCAGCCTAAATGTATAAAACAAATATAAATTTGTCACTACTGCTTTTCATGTATAAGAATTTTGGACATGTTATCTGCTATCAACATGATTTAAGTTTTACCTAACAATGCATCAACATATTTTCAAATATTATACCCAACGACTGCATTCAATGAAATTTCTCATTTCTAAAACTTTAATGTTCTAATGTGTGTCAAATGTTGAGCAAGCATCTCCGGAACCCACGTAAAAATTTTCATTCTTGTCATCTTGCAAGTGAAGCTAGAATTATAAATGAAATATCAAATTAACTCAGCTGAGTCCAAACAAGCCTCCTCCCTAACAAATTTTAAAAATAGTATTTAGGGTGTTCGTTTTTATTCTTTTTTTTTTTGCTTAGAGTATTTGATTTATAGTTATTTAATAGTTTATTATTGTAAATAGGTTCTTAACAAAATTTTTATGCAATTGTAATTAGTTTTAGCTGTATTTTATGGGAGGGCCCCTTGAAAACCAGCACTTATGCTGAAGGGCTACCCTCCCCGTTGAGAATAAAATGAAATGAAATGAAACTGTTTGTTTGCAAGTATGACTTTTCGACAGTGCCGGATACTGTTCTCAAGTCTCTGTAAAAAGATATTCATTGATGCTTTTCAGCCCCGATTACACTATACTGGATAGCTATTGCAGCATTGTCAATCGGAGCGTTGTCATTTTCATACCACCTCCAGGTCAGAGTGGTTTTCGCAATGATTAGCGGAGCGCTGAATACCGAAAACAGTGTTGTAGTGTGACACAACCCATTATCCGGTACGAAAATTACAACGCTCCGATAGCAATCCGGTACGGAAATCACAACGCTCTGATAGCAATCCGGTATGGAAATCCCAACACTCCGATGAAAATCACAGCGCTCTGATAGCAATCCGATATAGTGTAAACAAGGCTTTAGCAGCAAAGTACAATCAGTGTCTACAAAATCAATAGTTAAAAGTGACAAATATTTAGAAAATAGTAAAAAAAAGTTCAACAACTTAGCGAAAATTCAATCAAATTTCTAGCTCAATTTCGGGTTCATATCTTCACAAACAACATTTCATAGATTAAACAATCTACTTTCGTCAGACATTTTGACAATAATTTGAATAGCTCTTCCAAATTTATGTCTTTTTGTGCTGGTCTTTGATGTTAAAAAACCTTTGTGTTTGAGATCTAAATGACGACATATATAGCCAACAAAGCCTGTATCACACAGAACACAACTGATGGCATAAAGTTTAGTTTCATTTTATTTAAGATACTTAGGAAGGTATGACATTCAACATAAGCCATTTTACAAGAGACCCTCCAATAAAACATTGACAAATTAAAACAAAATCTAATGTTTTTTATATATGAAGGGAACTAGTCTATCAATAGGAGGAGTATTATATATTTCATTTATATAATTACTATATAAAATTTGTGTTGC
Organism: Phacellophora camtschatica; assembly: GCA_036873815.1. Taxonomy (NCBI): domain Eukaryota; kingdom Metazoa; phylum Cnidaria; class Scyphozoa; order Semaeostomeae; family Ulmaridae; genus Phacellophora; species Phacellophora camtschatica. The sequence continues at coordinate 2,625 of JAYJMH010081273.1, read as the reverse complement.
TGTTCATTACATATGGTGCTGTCGAGTCAAATAAAAACACAATGAAGATAATATCTACTAGTCCAATGCTGTCATGTTAATAATAATCATAATTATAAAAATCACCTAAAGGATCTTTCGACACTCCTGGTTGATTTCTAGTTTTGTAGTAATCCTGATAGGAAAATAAATATAATAAAATACTAAATGAAACTAAAAAGACTTAATTTTGCTTTTAAAAGTATCGTGTTTACTATTTCTGCCAGTAAGACATTTGTAAAATACTATTTGTTGTGTATAAATAAATACAAGTGCTAACTTACCAACTTCCACTTTAATATCTCTATCCACTCGCCACATTCTCTGATGCTGCCAGCATACAGATAAAACGTCCTCCAAGGCAAGCGTAATCTGTTTTCAGTCAAACAAATAAGGTTCATTATGTAAAAATGTTTAGACATTTTTCAGGTTTGTATCAAAGACATATCTTACTAATGTATCACACTATGACAAAGAAATATGGTCTGTGAACAGCTGTGAACGGCTAATAATGACACAGGTCCGATAGGTCCAAGGCCCCGATTACATGTGACCAAAAAAGATCTGCATCCATTTGAGTTCAATTGCGTCTGTTCACACGAGACCGTTCCCAAAAATGTTCACTTACGCATTCTGTTAACACGAGACCCGACTTCACCAAAATTTGTTGAAAACAGAGCAAAACCCGTGTCCACTTTGCTCTAACCTCCCTTACAATAAAACTGACCCTCATTGTGATACCGTAATCGGTTTCAAACTCAAACGAAATCGGTTTCAAACTCAAACGAGAGCTCAAACTCAAATTAGTACGGATGGGTGATCTCAAATGAGTACGGATAGGTAGGTCTCGTTTAAAAATAACACCTAACTCAATGGACGAGGATCTTTTTGGAACCAGTAAATGTAAACTGAGCATAAGTGTGCCAATTCATTTGTTTGTTTTCCACTTCAACCGCATCTCTTGTAATAATTGTATGGTTTCCTGAAAATGTTCTACCAAGCAATAGATAATTCTGTATTTTATTCACCCTAATTAAAGTTTTGTTTATATTTTGAAAATATCCAATCGATTTACAATATTATTCCTCATGTGAAAATAAAACTGCGATGTGATTGGCTAACAGTTGACGATATAAGACGAGAACGGCAACGGCAATCTCACAAACCTTTTGTTTGTAGTTTATGTTGCTTTCCAGGAAAATGTGAATGACCAAGGGAGTTGGCCCTTTGAATTTTCAGCCGTGAAATGAGCTGATTTTACGGTGTATTCTTAGAAAAAAATTTACGACGCCAGATATGGAGAATTTATCAATATATATGCACGTGTGGCAATGCGCGGTAGTCATGAATTGGAAAGTTTGTATATTGTGAAGCGAAATTTGTTGCATATTGTGAAAAGAAAACCAAGCTTTAAGGTAATATATTTCTGTTATATTTTCAAGCAAGCTTCATAACGTTTAACAATGAAAAATCACAATTGTCAATATTTTAAAAGAAAGTTTACCGTCGTAGATTCAATTTCCCGCCGTTCATTGTAAATTCTTTAATCTCAAAATGCAAAAATTCATGTGTTGATCAAATATAAAATTATCCAAATAGATGGTCTTCAATCAAATATTAGTATCAGGTGTCCAAGAAAAACTTACATTGGTTTTAAAAATTACTTGCAAACGTGAGAATACAAAACTCATAATAATTACAATAACTCATAATAATTACTAGCAATAGATAGCCTGATAACTAACAAAAAGAAATCGACCTCATTGATTGTTAATGGAAATGTAGCAGTAGAACTGTTGGAATTTTTGAGTTTGTTTGAAATGCAAGAATGCAAGAATTCAAGATTTAATTTAATTTCACACAGTTAAAGATTTGAAGGAACTTCTTGACTTCAAGGGCCTGTTTATACGAAGGAAATTATCCCACCTTCCAGCCCATCGGCTAAGTGGTGAGATAAAATTGATGTGTGTTTATGTGGAAAATTTCATCCCACCTCCCAGAGTCAGACGCGAACGTACCTGAGTAGTCCTCCTTTTATTTCTGGAATCCCCCTATTGTCTTTGTCTCTGGCGCTTGCGCGAAACTGTCAATTTCATCCCACCGTTTTTGTGTTTATATGGGAAAGTTTCAACCCACCTAGGTGAAATCCAGCAAGCTGAGAGCAGGATCTCACTTGAGTGGGATAAAACGTTTCCCATATAAACACAAGATAAAAATTGTATAGGTTTGTATAGAAAGGCCGGATTTCACCTCTCAGCTTTTGGGCTGGAAGGTGGGATGATTTCATCCATATAAACAAGCCCCAAGAGTCTTGATAGGAACAACTCACAATCGACACTTTTAATGACTTTAGATGATAAAGTAACCAGACAGATAGTGTTAGGGCTTTGTTTGCCCCATAACACAACAATTGCAAAGGTGCAGTTCTGAAAGGATATTTTTTCAAAAAATCGACAATATCTCCGCACATACGCTCATATTTTCCCTAAAGCCCCGGCCAAACGACTAGATTTTTCACTAGACTTTTTAGTATACAGAAAATCTAGTAAAAAGTCTAGTCGTTTGGCCACCTACTATACAAATGTATAGCGTGTATAGTCATGTATA
>JAYJMH010081262.1:0-10111 GCA_036873815.1 Phacellophora camtschatica | reverse complement strand
AGCGTGCTGAACAGTTCCCGTCAGATCACTGAAGTTAAGCGTGCTCTAGGCGGGTCAACACTTGGATGGGCAACCTTCCGGGACACTGACCAGCTTGTTTCCTCGTCCTTCGGAGGGGACGTCAAGCCAGCAGTCCCATGCCATGATGCGGCATGTCTACCCGTGTACCCTGCTGGAAACAAGTCATCTCGAGACTTTCGCAGGCCGGCACGATTAGGGATCGTTCAAAAAGTACGTAACGGAAAAAATGAACATATTTGTAGCATATTTGAAAAATGCTGCGAAGCGATAAATAATGGAATTGCTCCCTATGATTACTACCAGTGTCAGCGAGGTTTGCTCCGTTGTTTATTGTTTGAAGGTTAAAATATGGCGGAAGTTGCAACGGACACAATATAAACAATATTTTCTTCCTACTAACGCATCCAATTTTTCCGGACATAACTGATAACGAAATTCGAACAGAATAATAAATTTTCTATCAATTTAAAAAGTTTCGCGATTAGGCTGCGTATGGATTTTGAGAAAAAGACAGAAATTTGACCATTTTCTGTCAGCAATTTTTCAGTAAGATTTAGTAAATGTCGAAAGATATTTATCACAAAATTTCTCGATGTGATAACAGCTTCGGAATTAGACTAAGCGAGTACGAGGGTAACTGGAATTCTGAAATCTCAAACATTATCGTTCTTAACAGAAATCTTGGATACGGGAAAATAATTACTTTGGCACATGCAAATGGCCTAAACAAAATCAAATTCACCTACCAGTACTGCGAGTGAAAATTGGAGTATTATCCTAATTTTTCCGGCGTATCCCACCGGTATATTAATTTTGCTCAGATGTTGTAGAATATCTTCTGGGAAAAACTTAATGAGGCTGCCTCTAGTTTTGGAGAAAAATTCTGATGGCAGCGAGAACAATTCAATATTTTGAAGTAATTCTAACATGTTGACAACGTTGAGCTTTGGTGCAAGTAATGCTTGACATCACAGTTGTGCAGTCAGCCAGGTTTGCAAGACAAAAAAGCGATTCCCAAGGGTGCAAGAGGCGTTCGAAATCAATTGACCTTCTTCCTGGCAAAATTCCAAATTTTTGAAATCAACATAGATGCGCAGGCGCAAAGTGCTCTTTGGTCAGCAGGATAAACATTTTTCCTCTATGCTCTCAGCCACACACTATTATTCATCTCAGCCACACATTATTATTCATCTCAGCCATACACTATTCTTCACCTCAAGCATGGCTCTGGGCATGCTTTTTTTATGCCCGTGTGATATGCAAAATCTTCACCGGAATTTTAAAATTAGTTATGTCGCATCGACTGTTTCCAGTTTTCAAAGTAAGCAGGCTTGCACTTTGCTGATTTGTTTCTATCATCAAATATTGCACCAATTGGTATTTAAACGACTAGACGTACATCACAAAAATTGGCGAGAGACCGGTAGCCGAACTTTTAGTGCAGTTAAATGCACTAGAAATTCTAAAGTTTAATGCCTACACCAGTGCGCCATTTTAATGCCAACACGAGCAGCTCATTTTAATGCATAAAATAGATGTTTCAAAAATGTTCCAAATAGAATAGATGAACCAAAATGTTCGGCCATTCACGCTATTCCAGAAAAAGTATACCAGGAGAAAAAATCCCAATATCTGATAAATTGTATTACAAACTTTGTCTAAATACAATTATGTCATTAACAAAAATTATGGTTAGAATTTCGAGATAATTTTAAGTGTTTACTGTATACCGGGTGACCCAAAAGAGTTTCCCTCTTTGACAGCTGACATAAAATCAGGCGATTGACCGACTTGAAAAACATTGTTTCAAAGCTGAAACATTAACTTTGATATTTCCTATTTTTCGTGATTTGTCCGATATTTAAAATTGGTCAAATATGTGGGTTTTATGAAAAAGGGGGATTTTTAACCACGAGACAATGAGAATAATCATTAATTTTGTCTTGGGAATAGTAAACGGATTTTTAACCATAAGACAATGAAAATAATCCATAATCTTGTTTTGGGAATAGTAAACACAACACGAATATAACCAATGGATACAGAGAAGCCCCAAGCGTCAGAAAAACAATATTTGAATTCCCAAGACAACAAAAAGCTATTCATTTGTCTTAGGTTCAAGTGCTTAAAATAAAGATGGTTATCATATGACCACGGTTTGTTGCTTTTTCCTACAATTCGCAATCGCCTAATTTTGTAAAACCCACAAATCCAAAAATAGGAAATATCCAAGTTAAAGTTTTAGCTTTGAAACAATGTTTGAATCATTTCTCAATCCTCTGCCTTTATGTAACTTGTCAAAGAGCGAAACTCTTATTGGGTCACCCGATATACAAAATCAGTTTAGGCTGTGCTTCAACATTTTAATGACAATATCCGTCTTATCCAATTTCTTCAATTTACAGATGATATCTTGAAATATTGCCTGTTTTCGGGAATAGTACCAAAGCTGAATGAAATAATCAACAATTGTGCAACATGATTTTTATGATTTTTTTAGTCTCTTAGTGTTGTCAACAGTTTTGATTTTCAACCTAGCAGGGAATGTTCAAAACGGGTTACAAAGCACAGCTACTGTATCTCCCTCCTTCAACTGTCAATCTCGAGAAGCGCATAGCATGTCACATCTACCTTGACTCCTCGGAACTGTTCACAAGACTACAATCGAAATCAAACTGCACATGAGTGCTTGTTTAAACACAGGCTTTAGGAATTGTGGTTTGCGTTTTCTATTCTTTGGTTTCCCATCAACCATGCATTTCGATTGTCTTACCACCCATCAAAATGCATTGTTGACAAGAAACCAAAAAGTACTAAAAATAAAAAATACTACGTGGTAGGACACAGTAAAAATGCATGGGTGATGGAAACCAAAAATCAATAAGATAGAAACACAATTAGAGGGTTCCTAAAGACCGTGGTGGTTTAAATGTTAATTTCACTAATATTCTCTCCAAAAACCTTGCTTATTCCGTTTTCTTTTTGCTATAAAGAAAATAACATTGCCCAGACTATCATAAACAAGGACTGAACCAAACGTTACGGCTGAGCAAAATTCTATTTTACGCAAATAAATTACATAACCAATTGAGAATATGACTTGCCTTTACACAATCATCAGGCCAAACAATTTTCTTGTTCTAATCTGCAGATTAATTCAACTAAATCAAATAAAATTGCAAACAACATCAAATTTCACCGTTTAGCAAGTTGACATCATTGTGGCATGCAGTCCCATCCAGCGTTTTTGTATCGTTTATTTGTTTGTCCACAGCATGGGAAAGAGCTTCTAGGAATTGTGACATCGATACAGTTGGATTCTGATAAAACATAAAGACAACAATTTAGAAAAGAAACACATTTAGACGTTTTAGCTGGTTGCCCGAACGATGTAACCACGTTAACACAGGTTACAGAAGCAATTTTCAGAACGAACTGAAACCAGTTATAAACACAACAGAGGAATGGAGAATTTTAAACGAAACTCGTGAAAGAGAGTTTCAACGGGGTAAATTTATAAATTTATCAGTTCAAAACCTATTCATATCCAGGATGTCCCAAAAGCTTTGTGTACTGTTCGATTGAGCATAGCCAATGTAATAAAATAAAATTTTATTGCGAATCTAATTTGTTTCTCAGATTTTAAGAAGAGAGTTTGGTAAAATCCAATAAAAATCGCTTAGAAATTTATCAATTTCAGACCTTAAAAATTTAAAACTTGGTACAGAGCAACTTCACTGACGGAGTAACGAAAATAGCAAATGGAATATCCTTCGATGATACAATTGAACTAATGCAACTGACATTAGACAAACATTCTTTTCAAAAATAACCCCAGCTAATATTTTTGAATCAAACAAAATTAGCAACAGTTCTTGCAACAGAGCTGAATATAATTATACATTTTCTTTTGAAAGAGTTCATATCTCACAAAAATTTAGAAATATTAAGTTGTCAGAAACGTGTTAAAAAAACACACAAACATGGTGTCTTAAAATAATGTTTCCAACATTATAAAAAATTACGAGAAAAGGCAACAAAACGACTGCAACCAATTATTTTGAGGAAAGAGACTGCTTCAGGTTAATGTAATGTGAAAGAAAAGCTTTCAGTCATTTGGAAATTTCCCCAGCCAAATATTCTACAAGTAACTGAATGTCGAAACAAAAAAACATTTTCTGGAGAAAACAGCTACGACACGGTTGCTTCGCGAGTCCCAGTGTAATACAATCACAAAGAACAGTCATGTTTTTTAGCAACATTCTGAATTTAAATCATAAACGCTTAACCAGTCAATGTCTTGTTAGTTCAATTTTCAGTTCTTGTTGATTAACATTTTATTCAAAAGGCTTTACAATTTTCGTTGTGAAATGCGAGTGAATGTTATAGCCGAACATACTGCAATAAGGTACGAAAATCATTTGATTCTTTTCATAAAAATTGTCTTCGTTACTTCGTTTCGACATTGCGTTACATTTTGAAGAATTTACAGTTGTTAAAACGCTCAAATGATCACAATTGAAATGCCCAAATTTCAGTGAGAAGCATGGCAATGAAACAACCTCTTTCACATCAGCTTTTTAGCTGTTTCTTGTATCAAAAGGGCAAAAAAATTGGTTAGTTGCTGTGGGTGTTTGCTGATTTGCCGCTAGTAACTCAGTCAGTTTCTGACTTATTTTTTCGGAATCAGCACCAAACTTTTTTGGATATCTAGTATGTTTTCGTTACTTATCATCTCTCTAACCGCATTCAGAAGCCCCAAGCCCACCAAACTTAAAGAATTCTGACTGTTTTTGTTGAAATCCAAATTCAAAATAATAAAATAATAAAATGAAATAACAAAATGAAATAAGATAATATGACAAACATTTTGATAAAGTGGTACAACAAAACCATTAAAAAAGAACAAAACAAAACACATTTTCTGTAACTACTGGTATCCATTGCTTCTATTTTACGCACCTGAATGTACAAAGCATGAGCAAGAAACGGTAATTTACGAATAGTCCTGCCACTCATTCCATAAGATTTTCTAGAAAAAATTTCAAAATAGTTGATGTAACAAACTTCAAACAAACAAAAAGCGATTACAAATAAATAAAGATCAATTCATAAACTCATTCTCCGGCAGAAAAGAAAACAAGAAAATACGATTTATAAGGAACCAAAATAAAAGTATAATTCAGTAATCCAGGAGTTAATTTACCTTCTGCAATACCAATATCAAATCATAAAGAAAGGTTAAAAATTATACTGACAAAAATTCATTCTGCCGTATACGTATACCCCAATATTATGATATTTCAATTTATCATTTTTAACCTTCTATCGTATTCGCTACAGTTTCTAAACAGATGGTAGAATAGTATACAACAGCCATTTACGTTGCGACAGAAGAATTATTCCTTTATTTATAACTTACTAGAAAAATATTAACGTTGCAACAGAAAAAAGAACACGATTTGCAGTATTTTCGAACGAAAATGTACGTTATATGACCTCGATCTGTAAAATCCCTGCTGGGCCTAAACCAAACCAGAACGTGCTCATTAGAGGAAGAGGTTGTTTTAAAAATGAAACCCTAATGACCATAGCGCCGTTGATGTCATTATATTGTAAATGGTGGCCCATAACAACTGATGGGTTGCATTTCAGCTCGCAAAGAAAGAAAACTGAAGAACAAATTAAAGAGCATGAGCGGACATGAATCGAGGTCATCTAAAAATAACTGCCACTTCTATTCAAATTGCACAGCAATTGAGTCAATAACCCCATGGAGTGTCTAATAACAAATGAGCTTTTAAATTTGATTGGCTACCTATTTATAGATAGGTAGAAATAATAACGACAATAACGCCGGTAAGCTTGTTTTGATTTTATGTTTTAAAGATCAGATGATTCCTATTGCTACACCCTTTGATTAGAACGAGGCCTGGGTTAAAAATCACTCTTCTCATTTGCCAAATCTATATTATAAAGTTCGACTACAGCTTGACATTGGCCAATTTTGAGAAATATGTCGAGCCCAATTGTGTCCATCCTAATGCAGCAGATTGAATTGAATTAAGTAGCAGAAACAGCATTCTATCGTTCTGATTGCAATAAACGAGATAAATATGAATTAGGTTCGGCACATGAGAAGAGCAACGTTTAACTCATTGAAGTCGCACTTTTGCCTTAAAGTTTGACCAAATCAATAGCTCCAACTCATTGCCACGCCTAATCAAACTGACAAACTTTATTAAGTTGTACATCGCTTTTCTTGCGTATTTCATTGAGCAATTAGGTTTGGCAGATGAGAAGAGCAACGTTTAACTCATGGAAGTCGCATTTTTGACTTAAAGTTTGACCAAATCAATTGCTCCAACTCATTGTCATGCTTAATCAAAACTGCCAAACTTTATTAGGTTGTACATCGCTCTCCTCTTGTATTTCATTGAGCAATTAGGTTGGGCACATGAGATGCGCGACGTTCAAAGGATACAGTAGGAAATTAACAGAAAAGAAACTTTAAATAATTGTTTAAAACGATCATTTTGAACAAATATATGTAAAATAATCTTACTTTGATATTTCTCGAAGACACAAGCTTGCGTGTGTTGCTGCATTATCGACAAACCTAATGAAAAAGAAAATAGGAATAGTAACGGTAGGTATGGAAATATATAGCCATGTCCATGCTGCTAAAACTATGCCAGGTTAAACTCGTGTTTTCCCCAGATCCAGCTACCCCAGATTAGATTTTTCCGTGTGGACACAGCTAACTTGGGTTTAAATAAGAGGCTGGTCCACATGATAATGATTGATGATAATGATGACAATGATGACAATGATAATAATGATGATAATGATGACAATGATGATAATGATGATAATGATGACAATGATGATAATAATGATAATGATGATAATGATGACAATGATGATAATGATGACAATGATGATAATGATGACAATGATGATAATGATGATAATGATGACAATGATGATAATGATGACAATGATGACAATGATGACAATGATGATGATGACAATGATGACAATGATGATAAAGATGATAAAGATGATAATGATGACAATGATGATAATGATGACAATGATGATAATGATGACAATTATGACAATGATGACAATGATGACAATGATGATAATGATGACAATGATGATAATGATGACAATGATGATAATGATGATAATGATGATAATGATGACAATGATGATAATGATGATAATGATGAAAATGATGAAAATGATGATAATGATGACAATGATGATAATGATGATAGTGATGATAATGATGACAATGATGATAATGATATGATAACGATAATAATGAAGATGATGATAATGATAATGTCAAAATGGATTTGGCTTCTGATTCATCAGTACACGGTAAGCAACTATTAAAGAAGCCAGGGTAAAATGCTGAGAACGAAGATTTGTCAATACCAATTGATTTGAAAATATTTAAAACCCAAACACGCGTTGAGTTCATTCAATAAAATCAACGAAACTAAATGAAAGCGGTCAGGTTCGTTTGGCTTGAAAAATTTAGCATATCGTTAATTATAGTAAAAATCCTCAAATAAGAACCAAAATTGTTCAAGCAGTCTCTTTTAGGTTCTTAGATGACTGGTTCTTATTTGAGGGTTTTTACTGTACCTATCATACTGTTGTTTCAAAACACATGCCATAACTATTGGTTGTCGCTTCAATAGTTAGAAAGGAAAACAGCCGAGTCTGCATGCAGGCTATCGCAGAAAAGTATTCTCGTGAAAGATATTTTTGTTTGCTTCTTTGCGTCACCGATATATAGGATGTTACATTTACAACGAAAAATGACACGAGAAGAAGAACAAGTCAAATAAGCCTCGAATGAAAAAGATCCAGTTCTTGCTGATATTTCTTGACTAAGAAAAGGATTCTTTTGGATAAGTTACCTAAAACTGGACGAATAGTCATTATATGTCAAGCGTAGAGCTCTTATATGTATACTATTTATAAGGTTATTACTTCTGCGAAGGCAGAATATCCATGTTGGAGGCCAATTTTTAAAATAACTTACAATGACTCTCTAAATAAGGAGTTTCCTTTTCCTTTCATTTAAGTAAGGTGCTATTCTTTATAAAGCATTGAATTTTTCATTTGCTTCTCCACAATTCTTTTTTATATGATTAAAATTAACATTCTCCTGCCCAGCTTTGGTTTATGGTTCTTGGAGTGGAAAAAATCGACAAGTACATTCAACATACGCAGTCAAGTACATTCAACATCCCATAAATTAATCGATAATATTATAATCCTAGACCAAACTTTATCAATGTACTGACGAATTTACATTTATATACACTTAATTATCATTCCCACTAATGTTTTGATGTTTTTGAACTTACATAATATTTGGAACCAAAATGATTTTTCAAATTAGAAATTTAAACCCTGCAAATTCATTTGGAACCTAAAGATAAGAAACTGAAACGTCAACTTTCTTAAATGCGGATGTTTACTGTAACAATGCTTTTGAAAAAGCTATATCTTAAAACGAGGATTTTAAGCATGATTTTATGATGTTAATAAAAAAATTATGTTTTCTAAAATCAATTCTGGAATAGATATCATTATTCTAGAAACAGCTTTGAAGATGAAAAATAAATTGTAATGTTGATAATTGTTAACAGGCGAATATTTTTTGCTCCACTTTACCCAGTATATATTATTTTACTCTATAAGGGTAATAAAATTGGGTGCTATGCCATATAATTTCATTGCTCAAAAAATGAGAGTATAAAAATGTAAATAATTTACCTCATTAGCTCCAGCGACCTGCAAAACAATTCCGTTATATCAAATTAAAAATATGTTACATTCATTTAAAAACGTTATACCCATAAAATGCTCTCATTTTTGCAAAGCTGCTGTGAATGATCCTTAGTCTGGATACACGCATTTTTTTGAAGGAGAAACTTGGCTCCAGGCATAGTCCGATTTTAGCACTAAAAGTTTCTTTAAAAGTTTCTAAAGGTAGACTTTAGTTAATTCTCAGAGACAAGGACTCTGTCTTTGATTATAAACCAATTTATAGAGTTTCTTAGCTTATTTAAAGCGTTCTTGGTACTGCAGTTTCTCGATTTTTTGGCGATTTTAGTGCTATTTCTTATAAATGGGTTTCTTATACGAATGCGAGCTCAATAAAAGTTATATCAGTAATGCAGATTTCTTTCCACTGAAAATTTTAAACACTAACTGTGTCTTTGGAGTTTCTTGCGCTTCTCAAAAAACAAAATCACACAAAAATTAATAAAAGTCAAGGGTAATATAACACACGTAGTATGCAATCAAGCTTATAGTCAAACAGGATAATCGAAAGTTCCCGCTTCCTGACAATCTGTGAATGATGGCAATAAATATTCCTATTGGCAATGAGGTAAAAGCTTATAGATTTTCTTGTTATTTAAGACTAAATAATGAAATTATTTAAGACTAAATAATGAAATTATTTAAGACTAAATAATGAAATTGTTTAAGAATAAATAATGAAATTATTTAATACTAAAGAATGAAATTATTTAAGACTAAAGAATGAAATTATTTAAGACTAATGGTTTATTAAAATTGATAAAGAACAGTATATGCATTTATGAACAGGCACTTGACTAAAATGCAATATGACTAATATTTGACTAATATTGGTTTAATGTAAGTTTATAAAAATTTTAATTAAATTATTTTTGCATGCATAACAATGCATAACTACAAAGTTTGCAACACAAATCTTACAATGTTCACAATAAATATTAATTTTGGCATACTCCATTGAAAGCGAGTTTCACGAAAGATTTCCTCGTGTAAAAGAGGTATTCTGTCTTTCAATGAAACATTGAAGAAGTGAACAAACACACGCAGAATTAAATATTTACTTTCCTAATGCTGCTATATTACACAGTACCAAGCAACTCATAATAAGCATATTTTAACATTTTCACGCCTAGAAGAGACGTATAACCCATAGCTAAACAACAAGAAACGTCACAGTTTCGGGAGGTAAAAGCAAACAGAACTTCATACTAATTTCAGATGTTTTAACTTTGGT
>JAYJMH010081251.1:0-10112 GCA_036873815.1 Phacellophora camtschatica | reverse complement strand
GTCCCCTGCTGGAAACAAGTCATCTCGAGACTTTCGCGGGCTAGGCACGTTAAATACGATAACTCACTCAACTCACAGGATCATCTTAGCAGTAGGATGATCCGCCTCTACTATCCAAGTTCTAATCTGACTTTTTGTACACGGATAATTCTGTCTTTGCACTACGATTATCTTAGTGGTAGGATGATCCGCACGTATTTTCCAAGTTCAAACCTGACTTCACGTACCCGGATAATTCTGTCTTGCACTAGGATCATCTTAGCTTGTTAATAGGATGATCTGCACCTATTTTCCAAGTTCATATCTGACTTTACGTACCCAGATATTCCCTTCTTTGCGCTAGGATCATATTAGCTTGTTAGTAGGATGATCTGCACCAATTTTTAAAGTTCTTATCTGACTTTGCGTACCCAGATAATGCTCTCTTGCGCTAGGATCATCTTAGCTTGTTAGTAGAATGATCTGCACCTATTTATCAAGTTCTAATCTGAATTCACGTACCCAGATGAATGCTCTCTTTGCGCTAGGATCATTTTAGTAGTAGGATTTTACATTTTACTAATGTTTTTAACGATATATTTTGTATTCTCAAGATGATCGAATGGTCTTTTCATTGCTACAATTTCAATTTGATTACAGCTTAGAACTCGTATCTTTTTAGGTGCAGTCTAACGTCTTTTCCAGAACATTTTTTAGTCTCATTGCTATGGGAGTTAGTGCGTTTGTCTTACTTGGACTCCTATGCTCAATCATGTATCCAGTTGCTATGGGGTAGGTGTTCCTATAGTAAGTAAGTTAGTTATACCGTAGAACAATTTCTGATTACTATGATCCTTTTAGATTTATAATTATATGTTTGCATCCAGCTCTTTTAAGTTTTTTATAATTGCAATTTCCTGTAAAGCTTTTGCAGGGGAAGGTGAAACGGATGAGAAACTTTTTTTAGGAGCATTGAACTAACCCTAACACCTTAAACCAGTTAAGGTAGTCTAAAATTAATCTCATGTCATCTTGGAAAATATAATGGATGTCTCAGAAAAAGGCATCGGGGTTTGATTTGTTATTGTGTCCGAACTACTTGTCCGAATTTAGTTATTAAGGTTTTATTCTGCAACCAAAAGGCCAAAATAATAAATTCCATATAATTTTTAAATATCTCGTGCCCCAGTTGGCCTTCAAAAACAGCATGCTGAGATATGTGGAGCAAAGCTGAAAAAGACAGGTGATAAAAACATGTTTTTTGAAAGCTGTAAAAATAAACATCGATTTATTCTTCATCAATCACCAGAGAAAGTCCTCAAATTTAGTTTCGGATATTAAGAATTGAATTTAGCATCTTTTTCTTCGCAAAATCAGCGTTTATAGGGGATTTTTATAATAAACTTCTCATTGACGGAAAAGATTCCGTGGTCTAGATTTTCTGTGATGCTTTAATTTCAAATGATTTTCTTTAAGTTAACACCTTCTTCAATGAATGCGTGCAATCAATTCTGTGTTCTGGAAAATGTTGAATATCCCTTTTGATTAGAATGGACTTATTTCTTTAGTTCTTCAATGTTTTTAAACAGATAATATTCCAATAACACTTCCATTCTGGCGCTTTATTTAATAAAATTGAAATAACCGATATGTCAAAAGCTAAATTAGACTATGAGAAAACAGAAATATCATTAAATTAAGCGTTCAGATTGCTACTTTTTTCACCATATTGCAACAAATACCGATACTTTTTTGGGGACATCCGGTATACGCTTTTTACAAAGCGTATTTCATATTAATATTCACAATTATTTACTCTCTGCTGTCTTAATATTATCTTGTAATTGCAATAGCCCTTATAACTTTTCTAAGACTGAAATAATTTAAAATTTTCCAATAGTTTAAACAAAGTCAGAACTTTAAACCCATGCTTATGTCTGTTTCTTATTTTATGTACGCATCTAACACTAACAAGGCATGGTTTTTGATTCACACATTTTTTTGCAGGTACTTCCACCTTCCGAGGGTGCGGATCTTTGTCTTCCATGATGTTGCAGTGCTGATGGTCTACTTCTCGTTTTTGGTTGGTGTGCTTCTTAGTGATAATAAGGTACTTGAAGTTTAAACTATTCATTGAGATTGAGTTGATGATGGCTATATTTTTTGGTACCAGCCTAGCAATTTGACTTAAAAGCTCACAAATGAGAACAATTTTAATTTCCAGTTTTGGACAAGTAATTGATTTATGATTGCAGATGGCTGATGATATTTCAAACTTTAAGTTTGCCTTTCGGACGTCCCTTTGAGCAAAATTTTGTATTTGTAGCCTTACGGATCGCGCGCTACAGCTCTGCAAACGGAGATAGTTTTCTTGGGTCACCCAATATTTTGAAATTTTTTGACAGAATTATTTCAAATTATTTTACAATTTTAAACTCTATGTTCATCATCTGAATCCCATTTGAATCCCAGATTTTGTAACAATAGTGAAATTGACACGCCATTTTCAAAGCGATTTGCCATTCAAGACAAAGAGAATTCTCTCAATCAAAAAATGGCATTGTTTGTTTTAATTTTCAGCTTGAGAGAATTCGCTTTGTCTTCAATAGCTAATTGCTTTGAAATTGGCGTGTCGATTTCGCTATTGTTGCAAAATTTGCTCTTGTTAGCCTCGCATAGGTTTTTATTTGGCACCCTTAGAAAACATATCTAGGAGATAAAGATGAGTTGATTAAATAGCTAGAGTCCTATCGCCTATCATCGCCACATACCGCCTGTTACCGCCTTCGTGTAAGCATAAATTATAATCTTGCACAACTCGAAATAAATTCGAATTAAATTGACACAAAACATCTTGCTGACTCCAAATAATTCATGTCTTTGAGGTTTTTGTTCAGATTCTGCGAATTTATTAAGGAATAGGCGGTAACGAGCCAAGGGACTCTACAAAGATTGAGCACTTGTAACATTCACAAACTATCCTGTCATTTTTTATTATTTTAAAGTAAATTTTGCTAAAAAGTAATGCAAAATTTCAGCTGAAAGTTGGTAAAATTTAGTTTTTTATTTTGCGGGTTTTTACGATTTAAAAATTGCAAAGAATGATCGTGGCCAACTGGTTAAGGTGCTGTTTCAAAGCCAAACTCTGTGTGAGAGCGTGGGTTCGGGACCAGCAGCTCTCCGAACGTCTAACCACAAAACCCACAACCAACTCAGCTGTCCATCCATTCGAGGTCGGCAAATGAGTACCAGTTAACATTGGGTAAGTGATCAAAACTAACCAGGGATAGGAATAGCGCCCACCCCTATCTGAAAAGATAGTAGCTAATGAAAGTGGAGCCTTTGGGTCGCCTTAAGTGAAATTTATTTTTTGAAATTTAATGATGCTTTTGTACCAATTTTGCATGTTCATTTCTTACATTTTAGACATATGCAGATGGCATCGCAAGCTCCATTCATTTCTTTCAGACAGCCACCATATCATGGCTTATCGTTGAAGGTGTTCACAATTATCATTTGATAACTCCTGTTTATGACTCTGACGTCACTAGTGATGTGTTCTTTTACAGCACCATTGGATGGGGTGAGTTTTTATTCGAGACTGATTTTGAGTGATTTTCGTGGAAGACTTTAACCAAGAAAGCTTAATTTCTTTACCCCCGAACTTATATCCAAATTAACAGTCAAACCTTAAGTAATTTAAATTTTGTACGGGGGTAGGACATACAAACCAAGGCCAATCTAATTTAAAAGATAAAAATGCGTTGAATACACGATTATTATTTTATAAGCAACTTAAGATTTTGGGTGGTACTGTAGTTGCTTAGTTTTCAGCCAAGATTCGGAACTCAAGTTTCTTAAATTACTGTTTAGATGTTTAATACTGGGCTTAAATAATTATTGAAAATAGTACCGGGTAATTGAAAACAGTACAAATTAAAACAGTACTGGGCTTAAACAGTTCCTTTCACGGCCACAGTGCCCTATTACGAAAGCAGAAGAGCTTGTCCTAATTACAATTACAATTACAACTCCAAAAGACTTAGTACTTCCAATATCTTATCTCAGAAATTGGGTTGCTTAATTTCTCAGACGAACTCATCAATAAATAATCGTGTGTCTGAAATCTTCATGCCAGCAAGCGTCATAGCAAAGATTTATGAAATTTTCTGATGTTGAATTTTTGATTTTAGAAATAGATTGTTTGCACATACTTTTTTGTCAAGGTTATAGCAATTCAAAGATTTCAAGATTATAAGGGATCTGACAGGAAAAATTATGTCAGGACAAATCTTTGTCCTGATGTCATTTTCGCGGTCAAAGCCCTTATATATTTCAAATCATTACACCGCTATAATTAGTAAGAAAAGGTGGAATTTACCTCTAAAAATATTCTGATTTGCGTTCTTTAGCAATGGACCATATAGCCCTTTCTGGGATGAAAGGGTTAAATGCTTTACCACCTTAAATCTTAATGTGTAAATTAATATGTTTATACTATTAGGAATCAGAGGCAAGAAGCGAAGTCTTTGAACAAATTAAATAGCAAACATAAGCTTGAAAGGCCTACTCACAACAGATTACAACCATGTAGATTTTCACATCACCATATATATTTATATTTATACCTTAGCAGAAGTGAAATGAGAAACGAATGGGAATATGTATCTTTGAAGCAATTCAAAGATACCTTATCACTTCGGAGAAGTAAAGTTTAACTAAAATTTATGCAAATTTGTTTCCCAACATCGTAAGAAATGTTTGATTATAATTTTTGTTCTGACATCTTCAGGAATACCTGCAGCTTTGTCTGGAGCATGTGCTGGGTATCCGTACGCTCTGGAGCCTCTTACTCAATTGTAAGTACAATCGTACAGTTGAATCTATACGAAGCGGACACTGTTTGTGCTAAGATAAATTTCCGTATTATAAAGCTTATTTAAGAGGCCTTCGTAAGAAATGGTGCAATAGAAAGAAAGTGTCCGCTGTCCGCTGTCTGTTGAAATTGAAGATTTGATGTGTATTTATCTCTTGAAACGTGCTGATGCAAAATGGGTTATATTTTTGTGTTGTATTGTTTTCATCAATTGCAAAGAGGCCGAAATGCACGTCAAATTATTTTCGTAATTTTCCCATGAAAGAAAAACCCTGGAAGACCCTAAATATTTTAAAGATGATTTACTGAAAACTGTTTCGAAAGCTGGAATAGTGTTTTTTTGAATGATTTTTCAACTTCTTTTATGCATGCTCTTCTGTGCTTTAGTCGACCCGGACATAAGAATGCAGTCTTGCGTGAACACTCTGTCAACTTTAGAGATTTGGAAAAACGAAACATTTTGATAGGGTTTGAATAACGAATTATTTGTTTGATATTTGAGAAAAATGAAGTAGATACTGGGGCTATTTTTTCAAATGTTTTATTTATATGAACATATATGAACAGAACTTAATTCGTGGTATTGTATCAAATATTCTTCACTGCGACAACCTTCAGGTCTGCATTATTTATATTTATTTATAATTTTTTATTTCAGTTCTTGGATGAAAATCAGTGGCATTGGGTTTGCTTATTTTGCAGTTGGACCAGTTTTGTCAACACTCGTAAGTTCTTTAAATCTCATTTGAAATGAAGATAGACTTGCCCCAAGTCCATTTCGTGCCAAGTCACAAATTTTTATTTCGTACTCGATTTATCGAGGCAATGCCACATCGAGGAAATGAGGAAATGCTGTGAAAGTGCTTAGCGAAATAATTTCATAGCATTCCCTCGATATGGCATTGCCTCGAGATATTAAGTACGAAATAAAAATTGGTGATTTGGCATTAAATAGACTTGGGACAAGCCTAGAATGAAGATGACTATACACACATCGCATATAACTATTTCTTGGATGTATGTACATTTGAAGATGCATAAATATAGATTATTAAATGTCTACAATCTTTGATTGAAATTCCAACACTTAATTAAATAATTTTAGAATCACTGTAGATTTTTTTAAATGGTCAAAGCTCACAAAAACCTTTGAAAACTTTAGAAACCTTTTTAAAACAGAAGGCTTGCATGTTTGTTGTAATGAAAACACACGATGCCGCTCCATACACTGGGTTTCTAGATTCCTTGCAACGAAGCAAATAGTAACAAAATGAAAAACGGAAACACTGCAAGAAAACGGAACATTTAATGTTGATGCTAGTTTTATATGCTTATGAGTTTTGTAAGTTTTATAAGTTTTATGTAATTTATATAAGTCTTATGAACTAATTTATGATACGTCATATAAGTTTTATAAGTTGTATTATAAGTTTCATGGTTACTTTCACAAGTCTTTTTGCATTTAATTGTTCATCTGCACAATTATTTATTTAAAAGAAACTGCTTTATAAGCAACCGTACTGAAGTTCATCTAAAAATTAAGTAACTCTACTTCTGGGATAAGATAGTAGGCAACTTACAAGAGACAAGTAAGCAATTTTTACTAAATTGCAATTAGAGCAAGCTCTTATGCTTTCGTAGTAAGGCACCGTGGTTGTGAATGGGCTTGCTTAATCCCAGTAACATTTTCAATTATACCATTTTCAATTACCCAGTACTATTTTCAATTGTTATGTAAGCCCAGTATTATACCCTCAAAGCAACCATTTTTTATAGATACATAATCGTGTAATTTATTAACTTTTAAAAGTATTATGCTTCATACTTCAATAAATAAAAAATGGATTGGAAGTTGATTTCAGTAACTCTGTTGATATAAAAAATACAACAAAAATTTATTTTCCAGGCATTAATACTGGTATACGCATTATTGGTTTATGAGCTCAGCAGTTGGATTGGCAGTAAACATGATTATATCTATCGAAGAACAATGTACGTATTTTACATTACTTATTTCCAGGGATTCCCTGTCAAAATCATGCCTAACGCATACGCATGTGCATGCTTTAAGCGCATACTATTTCACAATTAGGTTCTGATATTTATTTTG
This sequence comes from Phacellophora camtschatica, assembly GCA_036873815.1. NCBI lineage: Eukaryota > Metazoa > Cnidaria > Scyphozoa > Semaeostomeae > Ulmaridae > Phacellophora > Phacellophora camtschatica. The sequence continues at coordinate 3,147 of JAYJMH010081251.1, read as the reverse complement.
AAGAAGCGTTCGTAAAACAGTGCAAAACATCGTTGTCCTTAAGAATAGCACTGTGCACAATAAGCCCCAGACACGTTTAGAACATAGAGTCTATAAGTTTTTAGTGTCATTAAGGGTAAATTAGCCTTAATTTCAAGTGCGCACACTGTAAAACACTGGAATTTTTACTTGATTGTTAGTTCTTCTACTGACCCGAAATCTACATCAACTTCCCAATGAGTTAATTGCTTCAGGGAATCTTTTTTAGTCTGGGGACAAACCTAAATTTTACGCTTGTACACGCTTTAATTTTATTTACTTCTTATTAGCATCTACTTAAAATGCACAACAATGAAATTCAAAATTTCAGATCTACTTCCCAATGAGTTGATTTAGGATTTAGGCAATCTTGTTTCCCGACATTATCTCTTCTTTTGGCAGCTATCTGAAAGATGCATTTTTATCTCACCTACTAACGACTTGCTGTCGATTAAATTTGGTGCTTTGTTTTTGTATGCAGATAGCCATGCTGTTGGCGTACTCTGCAATGAACATCTCTGTGTGGATGACAATAACTTTTGGCTAATGGAGCTAACTATTTTTCATTTAAAGGAAGAGGAAAGGGGAGAGGTTGCATAAACATTTTAAGTTTGCTTGTGATCAGGCACGCATTTACTTATTGGTTCTACTGGGCCCGGGCCAAAGGCCCCCTTATATCCCAAAGATTAAAGCCCTCGACTAAAAATTGTGATTTATAAATTTGTTGCACATCTAGATCGATTTAAAATTTTCATAACACGTCGTTACTGCAGATTGAATCTTGGGATAGATCGTCCTCTTTTCCGTATAAATGCATTCAAATACAGAGAGGTTGTTGCAAATATAAAGCGAATTTGCTCCACATTTGAACAGATAGTTAAAGGGGCTCCAATCAGTTGTAGGTAATATGCTAACTTGGAGGAAAACAATATTTCTCAGTAAAATCCGTAAGTTTGTAGATTGATTCCGGTAAGTCGACGATTGATTCCGGTCTATGATTTGTTCCTCGTGAAAATACTAGCACGAAAAATTCACGAAGAAATGGAGTGAAAGAAAAAAGAGGCTAAACAACCCTTTTGTCATTTAGCATTTAGTCAGTTTTTTGCTGAGTTCCTTGAAAACATTTTTGTCATTTGGCTCAAAAGTAAACCAATATAATTGCTATTACTTGAGGAGAATGCTCAAGAAACTTTTAAGAAACTTTCAGCAATAATTTTGTGAAAAATGAAGAAACTTTCTGTGCTGAACCGCTTTCTACGTTTCTTATTTATTTCAATGTATGTATGCTTGCAAAATTAAACATGAATAGAATTTGCTTGTTGAGTTTAACTAAATCCGAGCTGGAAATGTTTTAGTTATTTTATTTTATTTCAGGGAATATTTCAAAAGAAGCGTCATGTTGCTTGTGATTTCTCTACTTACATGGTATGTTGGAATCATGGCTCGTACAAATCCTGAGAAGCTTTCATTTGGTTACCTTTTTCTTGCCATATATGGGTCACAGGTATGAACTGCGATTTCTCCAAATAGGGGGGCATCCTTAAAGCACGCACTATTTTTACCCCCCTCCCTGTCCGCAAATTTTTACCCCCCCTTCCCTGCAGTGCGTACGTACTTTATGGATGACCCCTAAGTTTAATGCTTTCTTTTCTCGATAATTAGATCTTTAATTCTTGAGTATTAAACTTCAAGTTAAAGTTAAAAGATTGTAATGGTTTTTATTTAAAGTGAAATATAATATTTGAAATATAATTCTCATTTTTAGGGTGGTGGCTTCGTGTACTTACATTTCCTACGAAACACTGAGGTTTGTATCTTATTTTGGTTATCATTTTCCTATTTTTTCATCTTACGTCTATTTTTATTTTTTATTTTCTTCATAAAAGCAAAAATTATATTAGTTATTCTTGAATATCAATGAAATCTGTTTTTTCATATTTGGTGTAGTTTAGTTTATAAAGGTTATAATTTTCAACTGTGAACATCGTGTTTTGGCTCGAGTCAACATTCGATCGATTTTGAGGATATTGCCGAGTTATGCGATGAGCTCTTTTACAGCTACTTCCATTGTAGATCATCGAATACCGCGCAAGTTTAAAGTACATCGCAAACGACGGAAGCGCCAGTGGTCGAACTGAGGTTAGTACCTGAAAATCTCTCTACACTATCAAAATGTCAGGTCCGGTGCAGTAAGATATGCTGAGGGTAAATGAGTAATTTCGTGTGTGCTTGACGTTTATCACGAGACTTAATTTTACGTTCGAAATTAATCTTATTGTTCTTCTGAATTGTTCTTCTCTGATTCTTTCTTTATGAAACAAACATATTTAAAACATCAAAATAGGCTCAGTAACAAACATTTTCCAATACAGAAAGAATTTGCATGTACCCCCGGTAGATTTCGTCTCTGCACACTAGAAACTGTTTTAGATTCGATCCGGTAAAAATCCTTGTTCTTATACATGAACTTCAGTTTCAGTTTCAGTTTAATATCATTTAACTACGTTGTTAGGTTTTAAAATTGGTTTCCACATCAAAACCCAGACGAATCTCGATTGGCAAGGGAAGGGATGCTTTGCTACTTGAGTCATGGTGTCTCACAACCCGTTCAATTTTTATTAAGTGTTTTTCTTCTAGTTTTTTTTTTTTGAGTAGAAACACGTCTCTAAATTTCCCTAAATTCGTAGCTATGCATTTCGGTCCATAATGCACGCTCATTAGGAGACGTTTGTTTGGGCCAACAGATATTCAAAAATTTATTTAATGTTTTTGGTTAACTTATATGCAATTTTTCTTTCTTTTATCGTTGCTTTCTGTCCATACTTTTTGTTTTGTTTGCCGTTGCAATGCTCGTTTACCGCCACTTTCAATGAAATTATTTCACATTTTGAATTCAATGTCACTTAAATTAGACATTTAGACAATTTTATTAGACGATTCCGTAAAAGACGTCGGCAGGAAATTATTTCCAAGATTCATTGCGTTCGATTTGCGTTCCAAATTTGGTAACAACAATGAAATCGGCACTCTAATTTCAAAGCGATTATCCATTGAAGACAAAGCGAATTCCCTCAACCTGAAAATCAAAACATAGGGTTGACCGCAGGTTGCTTGTTTTGATTTTCCAGT
>JAYJMH010081240.1:0-10112 GCA_036873815.1 Phacellophora camtschatica | reverse complement strand
TGAAGACTGTTGAAATTTTGGCAAGAATTCTTTGGCAAGGAAATTATGTTAAGTTATGAATGGCCTGTACTGTATATAGAGCTATTGTGGACTTTTGGATATATTTGAGACTGCGAGCCTCAAATTTAATATGTCTGTTTTTGATTAATTCCAATAAAAAGATTTTCTCAAAATTTAAGTTGAAGCATCTTCTGTAACACTTGAATGCAGAAACAAAAACATAAAAAACTGAGCCCCTTCACAGCAGCTTTGCAAAGATGTAGCCTTTTAGGACACCCATAACATTATAAAACATGATTTTGTGCCTTGGAAGGTTTCAATGGGAACGCCAAAACATAACAAAAATAAACTTGAAGAAAACATATTAACTAGCGCAAAATAGCATTTTTCTATTTCCTTATATTTTCTTTTCTAAACTGTTTCAACAGAAAATTTCACTTTTTATCAGTATTTATGTATTTTTGGTTTTTCACAAAAATAGACAAAGAAGAAAAAAAGCAATAATGAAAAGCAAAGCTTGAAACTATGTGTTTTATTAACTTTTTAACATATTTTACTTACCATATTCATCTTCTATATCCATTGGCACAAGTCTCAAGTTGTCTTCATCATAGTTATTTTCTATCTTTTGTCTTTTACTTACAGACTGAATTTCAGTTTTCTCTCTAGCAAAAAAAAACACATCTTTATTTTAATAACTAGTTAAAGAAGATGATTGTCTGGAAAACTGTATGTGATAAAAACAATAATCAATATGAATATGAAAAAATTGCTCCATTATGTCACTTGCATTACTGAAGAAAAAAAAATTAATCGCATCAATGGCATGGCAATTATGATTTTCAGCAACATTTAAAATCTCACTTTGGACTAAAATTTGCAAACTTTATGAAAAAATTAAAAAATTAGAATAGTCAATGGGTAAATTATTTTATATATTAAATGTGTAAACGTGCTATACAAAGTGCATGACAAATATTTATTAATTAAATCTCTTTACTAACCCATTCTTAGGTAAAGACACCACTCTTTTATTGACCGGTAGCACATCTTTGTTTTGCTTTGCCACAACTTGAAGGTTGGGATTTTTATTCTTTAATATTCGTCTTCTCCTTCTTCTTTTACTAATTTTTCCATTTGCTGCTTGATTTTGACTGGTTTGCACATTTGGTCGCTCATCGGACGTTGTTTGTAAAGTTGACAGAGCCATTGATTCTTGGGTTGTATCAAGAGCAGATGAAATCTCTTGCAATAAAATGTTTGCAGCATGATAATTAGATTCATGCAATGGCACATGTTTAGTAGTGTTGTCTGGAAAAATTACCAATCTGGTATCTTCGGAGATTTCATTTGAAATGCATGTTTCACCTTGACCAAGATTGTGATGTTTCAAAATTGTTTCGTTCATTTCCAAAGAATTTCTTATAATTTCTGAACCGTTCTTATCACCATAAAATTCACCCAAAACAATTTCATTCTCGATAGCATTAGGATTTGCAATGACAACAAAATCAGGATCATCATCAAGAAACTCATTGCTCAAAATACTTTCTTGTAAATTTTTTTCTTGGATTCCAATCGCAGAGAGCTGCTGTTGAATAAGTCTATGTCTCTCTAAAAGAAGTTCAAAATCATCTAAATCATATTCATCTGTTTCTGGGCATGCAGAAATTTTATTTGGCTCTTCAGCAACATTTTGTTCCAGAGAGTTTTCTGGTGTCTTTTTAAAATCATGTTTTAAATTTGAGTCCACAGGAAGATTAGGTCTATAACTTTCAAAATGCTTTCTTGATCTATTTGTATTATCATATACTCTATTCCTAATTTCAAAATTTCTTCTTCTGTGTTCCCTTTCATTTTCAAACGATCCCTGATTGTGATATCTGTCATTATCATCACCAAAATTGTGTCTTTCATTCCTAGCAGCAAAAGACATTAAGTCCGGCGGGTCCGGTAATAGACCTTGGTGCCTGAGTCTTCCATGAGAAAATTCAGCATTTCTTTGATATTTTAAATTATCATTAGAGTACCTTCTCTTTCGGCCATAAAAAGGTATCCTTCTTTGATTATCAAGCCAATGTTCTCTATGTATGCCACCTCTAGAACTTGGGTGATTATTACTTTGCCTTGCTGTTCTGAAAAACAAGTTATCTGGGCCATGCCCTCTATTGTCATGCCTTGAGAAAGTTCTATGCTGTTGCTCAAATGTGTGTTGGCCGTCTTGGTGATTACCACTTTCATTGTTTTTGTAATGAAAGTTATTAACTCCCTCTCTTCTCCTGTTTTTTTGAGTCCATGCATCAATAAAATCTGCCTCAACCTTTTCCCTAGTACTAGGAGTAGTAGAGCAGCTGATGGGAGAACCTGGGTGAGACCTCCCTTCAGGAATTTCACCTTCCTCAAGATCACACATCATACAGATATAGAGTCTGAAATATTTCTGTTTTACGTCATTAACAAAAAAGAATCATTAGAATTGAAATTCGACGAATGGACATGTCTGGCGTCCAGCCAAAAAAATGGTGGCCTGTTGTTTGATGGGATGATGATATGGCCTAACTAAACTTTCAAAATAAAAAAAAACATAACTCAATCCGCTATGAACGGCCACAACAAACTAATTTCAGATTAACAAATCGTCAGTTCAAACAGTTGCCTCAAAACTTAACCTTAAAAACCATACAAGCAAAACAGAATATTGCAGCGTTTTATCTTGACAGACCGTGTCTTCTCGCGACGTTTTACTCTTTTTCTTGTTCTCTTTCATGCCATCTTTTTCATATTTTCCGGGAGTCTGGGCGCTAACGAGTCTTTCGTGAATAACGAATAAGAAAGTCATCACAAAATGAGAAAACAGGAAACTGTGATTTTCGATTACCAAATGGTTACCAATTAGTTATCGGACATACATTTATATTGTTAGTTAGGCATAAGATATTGATGTTGTTAGGCATATGTTATGAATTTCGAAATCAATTCTTCCGTATTCTTTATTTGTAATTGGTTTATAATAGCTAAGCTTACATTATAATAATACCATGCAAGTTAAATTTATATATTTAATATCAGTTATGATATAAAATATGTAACTATGAAATGGCGTAATGATTCAATTTGAATTAAAGGAAAGTGAAATCAGCGAAAAAATTCATTCCAGGAAAATAAATGCAGGTGTTCGCACCAGTAGTTAATTTGCATGTTTACAATGAATATGTGAGCATTATGGGGTATGTGTATTTGTTCATAGTGATGCATCAATTTGGCTTCATAACCAACTCATATACTCGATAAACAACTAAGGTAAATAACGCTGACAGCCCTTCCAGAATAAACATATAATGCTAACATACAAATGATAACATAATCATTGTTGTTGTATATTTATGACAATAAATAGCTGTATCCACTTGAAACAATCAAAAACCCTCAACTTAAGTATCTTGGTATCAATATGACGCAATTCATTCAAAAACATCTGAAACCTATTTTCTATTCCTTCCCAGCCTGCGCACAGAAAGGTTAGGACCTACGCATTTGCGTCCGTAAGACACTCTTTCCTTCCTATTCCGGAGTTTCTAATTCTTCTAAAATTTGCCTGGGAATGCTCTCGCAATTTCTCGCTAGAAGTATCTTTGTTTCAGCAGATAAAATAAGCCGATCAGATGAACAAATGATTAAAATATTTTTTAAATTTCGATTAACATAATAAAAGAATTAGCCAAGTTAATCGAAAGTTCCTTCTGGCGTATATTGCTTAGCACCGCAAATACAATTAAAGGCAGAAACTATTCTCTCGAATTTAATTTGTAAATTTTTGCCAAAAATCGCCCTGTGGTTTCTTGTAATAGGTCAGTTTCTTTTTTTACTTTCATTTCTATGCTATTTCTTAATATTTTACCCAAAAATATGAGATTCAAAATTTTTGAAGAAAATTTTCCAGACCCAAAATATTTTTGATGAAAATTTTTCAGACCCAAAAAGTATTATCGGAAAATTTAATAGGTCACGCCCCCTACCCAAGTCAGGTGGTATTGTCTCTTGGGCTGCTCTCAACCTCTTGATGCTGAAAGTTATACCTGCTACTGCTGCTATCTTCCAATTTTTTGGTGGAAATGTACTGATTTGCTTCAGAAGTTCAAACTGGATTTTCACCATTGAAATTGCATTAAAATGTGTTGTGTTGCCTTTTAAAATTTCCAGGGATTCTGTTTGGGATTTTTAATGCCCAAATTGTCATATGTATCGTAGAAATGATCGAGAGGAACAAGAAATGAAAGACAGTCAATCTTCATCACTCAAACTACGCGTATTATAGTTTGTAAGAAACAGCTTATAAGGAACAGCAGGCTCAAATTTATCAGATATTACAATGGATTATATTGTTCTATTGTTTTCCATAAAAATAGAAAAAAATAGAAAAAAGTTAAGAAACAACTCCCAACCTTAGTTTCTCGTAAAAAATATGTGCATTTACTCTATCAAAAACTCAACTTAACTCAACTCAATGATTTTAATGGAGTGAGCATTATGTTAGATGATTGATTCGGTATTTTTGTAATGAAGACTTTTTATCCTGTATAATAGATTTTTAAAGTTTTTAAGAAACCTTTGCTAGTAAAAATTACAACCTATGACTAAAGTTAGCATTTCAGGTTAAAATTAACTTCACTACCCATGAATATAAAAATGAAAAATTGAGAAATAAAATTTTTAGGTTTCTCGATATTCAGGCTGACCACTGAGAGTTTCTTAACTCTTTAACAGCTCCTGTACAAGTTCCTTATAAACTGGTTTCTCGTCAAGCGGCTTCTTACAAACTGGTTGCTTATAAACTGGTTTCTTGTAAAAAAAATTGTGCAACTATCAGCCGGCTGCATACAGACTGTGAAAATAAACTCTATAACACATATATTGTTGAGTTTCTTCTCATCGTCTTGTACGCAGGCTACTATCTTGTGCAACTCAACACATTGGGCTGGATCAAGTTGGCACTCAAGGAATTAAGTACGATGACCAGGGTAAATATTCATAGCCTAACATAGTGCAATGGCAAAGACTCGAGCCCTCAACCAAGGAGGATGAAAACCTTTCATACCCACCCCCCCAACATACAGTGGAATAAAATATCGTGTCGAAAACTGGATATGCAATGACCCTAGGTCATTGCCCAAAGTGGGGACCTGCTAAGAGTCCTGAAGCTCTGGAAATCCTGCATTATAGTATCAAAAAGTTGCGAAAAAGCACTCCCAAGATGCAGTGTTTCATGAGTAAGTACTCCAAACAAAGTCACTTGAAAAAGTTGATACCCCATGCGAACAACACAGTTAGTAAATAATCTCGGACATGATTTGGCCTAATTTTTGGTCAGTAGAATAATTTAACCCAGTTAATGTCAATGTAGCCTTGCATATGGGAGTTTAAATTGTAATGTAATGTACGAAAGTTTGCCCATCAAATGTTTTTCATTGTGTAACACAATGAAAAACATTTGGTGGGCAAATTGTGTACACGTGTCAATGTGAATAAAAGCTGGAATAAAATCATGTTTTTTTGGTCTGATTGAAATTTGTTTTTTCTCTAGTACTATTAAAATTCATAAGCAATGTTTGAAAAAAATTAATTTCATAACCCCAACATAAATGGATTAACAATTCTTATACCCCCACAAAATGTTGGTGATTATTTTCACACCCCATCCAATTTCCTTCCTCCCTAACCCCGGTATGACCAGTCCCTTGATCGATAAAAATAGCTTAGATCTTGTATTTGTTTTTCAAAAGAGTGTTTTGTAAAGTAAGCTTAGTTTTTCTCCTTAAACCTGTTTCTCGCCATGATCAACTACTAATTCATTTCCTATTAATATACAAATTCAAATAATTGAAAAACTACGAAAATAGAAATAAAGACCTAGGAGAGATCTGACGATATATTTATGCAAAAGCAATAACACAAAATGAATAATGTATAAAAATAATTAATGAATATTTACAACTATCCTGATATAGTGTATATTAGAATATCAGTTCAACCATGATAATACCGGTTTTCCACGCGGTTTTTCCCATAACAGATGTAGATTTCCCGCGGTTTTCCCCATGGCAGAAGTTTTTTCAAATATACACGTTTTCTTCTAAGATTCTACCAGTGAAATTTTCTTAATTTTGGATAATTTTTGACCAAATTTCACCAGTAAAAGTTTCCTAAATGTATTTTAACTGTATATGAGAAAATTCCATTTTTACTAGAAACTATATGCATATGAAAAAATTCCCGTCTTTTACCATGATTTCTCTTTTCAATAAAACATTTACAAAAACTGGGTATGTATTGTATAGAAAATAAAGTTATATACACCACCTTCAATTAATCATCTGACATCATGCCCACTCCATTAATACCATTTAGCATCATGCAATCTTCGCTAAAAAATTCAAAAGTTTCTTAACGATTTTTCATTCACTAATAAAAATTTCTTAAATTTTCGTTGATTTCATCGGCGAGTTTCTTATTAAAAAAACGTGTATATACTGATTACAATTATCCAATTATTAAAATTTGTATTATTAGCTCATTATTATTCCATTAGGTCCAGTCATTTTATATATTTATTAAATGATCATGTAATCAATTCTCCGTGACAAGTTCTGCATGCGAGAAATGAATAAAATAATGGGGATTTTGTCGTTGATCTTTTCATCATAAAATAATCTATCGCTTTCTTTCATTACCAAAGGGGTTACTGAACCCCCTCTTGTATGCATCACCATATCTTTTTGGTTAAAGTTGTGTTCTTTTTATAAATTGAAAGATAATTTCGGATGCAAAAATGAAACTTTGAAAACATGATGAAGGGTAAAACCAGGCAACACCCAACAGTTTAATAAGAAAAGGAATTTTGTTTTTCTACGAGTCATAATTTCAGTATATATACCAAGGAACAGTCATACAAACACTCCCTTTGCTTTGACACTGACGCGGCCAAGGGAAAATTTATTCTTTCATTTCATCATAGTCAATAAAAAAATTCCTTTTTCCTATTGACATGTTTTTATCCATTCATTTCTGTCCACAAAACAAGCCGTTATTGTGAACGGACCAATCCTACGCCCCCTCCGCATTGAGTGATTTGAAGATTCCCCGAGCGGGATTCACCTTTCAAATTGCTCAACAAGTGACGTCAAAAATACAATAAATGGCTGATTATTCGAAACACCATTTACCAAACTACACACGTTCACTCTCGCAGATCAAATCAACACTGCAATGGAAAACATAAGCCAAAACGACGAAATGTACGATGATTTATCGAAAAGATTCACTGAGATTAGAAAGTTGAACATTCGGTTGTTAGAAGAGAAGAGAGAATTGTTGTTGCGACTACAAGAGCAATCGCGAGCTGCGACTGCTAGGCCAAGCAACTTGAATTTGCACCAGCGAGAACGACAACAAAGCAGGAGCAATGACTTTGACGATGAAGAAAATGAACTCACGCCAGAAAGCAACTTTAGCTTAGATATGGTAATACGAGCTCTTGGGCTTTTTTACATTTTTAAATATTTTCTTGATTAACATATTTGTTTACCACATGCAGGAATTTCTTGAATGTTCAGTGAAAATGATGGCAACGATCGATAACGTTTCGTTATGATTTTATATCTTGTGATCTAATTTTGTTCGTTTCAACTTACGAAAACGAAATTATTCTTGTTCTAACCATTAATAAGTAGGCTTTTTCTTTGCCAAAGTTTTCTTTGATACTTAAGTATTCAAAATTTTAGCGGCAAAAATTGTCTTGAATATGAAAAACTGATTGTTAGACCGAAAATAATTTTGAAAAGTGATGACATCAAATAAAATCAGCTGATTATGTTTGTCATGGCTGCGGTGCTAAGGTGGCGACCCTGGTGACCGAGAAAACGAGTGATCGCAAAAGCACGATCAAGGAATAATTCAACGAAACGAAACGAAACCTCGAGAAGAAACTGACCTTCACATGATTATATATATATATTGTAAGATTAAACTATATGATGATATATGATGTAATGTCAATGGCACAAGCGTCATGACATATATATGATGACAAAGCAAAATAGGAGACAGGTTGATACCGGTCAGGCAATAATTTAAAGAATTTTCATCACTGCACAAAACAGCGTAAAATGCAGTTTTAGGGTTCAAAAGGGTGTGGAAAAAAGGTGTGGTAATAGGTTTTGCTAGATGTCTTGTGGGCAGAACATCAGTAAATGTTTTACACTATGATCAGGGACAATGTCAGTATAATTTATAGAATACTCCAACAATCACTAATTATGTGTGAATTTTATCTATACCATATTGACATTAAGCAAGAAAAATTGAGTAGAAATCATGTTAATTATAGGGAAATTAGTCTTCAAAACCAGCCTTCAAAACCAGCCTTTGGAGTTAATCTAATGGGTATTTTATGGTATTGGGGGGAATATGAAGTGGATTGCAAATTAATATTTGAACTGTGTTAAAGTTTCCCCCCTAAAAACCTTTGTTTTAGGCAGTTCACCTCCGCCCCCTTCCTACTATTTAATGTATCTAAGAATTGTCCAAAACATTTATCACTGCACGAAACTTCATTCATCACTGCACCTTTTCGATTTATCAATGCACAAATTGGTCATCACTGCACCTTAAAATTATTCCTTTTATGAGTAAAGTAAACACAAAAACTTCCTGACCAGCTATTGGCAATAAAACAAGTTAATGAAGGAACGAAAGGGCCCGCTGAGAAAATATTTTCGTTTTAAATAATCAGCTTCCGTACAATTTTAATAATGACACTTTAATGCCTATCGGGTCAAAAGGTATTTTTCCTATACTTGCTTTGATACGAAGATTCTAAACATGCCCTGGATGCGATATGGCAATATTTATATTAAAAACTTTAATGCCTAATATAACTTTAATGTTAATTTAACACAAATTCTCCAGCTTTAATGTTAATTTAACACAAATCCTAATATAACTTTAATGTTAATTTAACACAAATTCTCCAGCTCTCCATCAATATTTTTTTTTATTTGTATTACGGGATCAGTTTATTACTTTCTTCAAATTACAGTGGAATTTCTATAAAGCGGATAATCTTCGTGCAATGAAAGTTTCTGTTGCGATGAAATGTCCTTATATGGAGATAATTTAAGAGATCTTCAAAAGAACGGTGCAACAGTATATGTCCGCTGTCCGCATCACGGCATATCTGTATTGTATCTATCTCACAGTATCCGCTATTAGTTATTTTAATTTGTAAGACAGATGCATGTAGTTGTGGCAATATGGTGATAGTGTATGTATACTGTATTATTTGTAATTGTGTATGTACTGTAAAAATTGTATTTGTGTATGTATGTATTGTTTGCAATTACAAAAATGTACAATAGTTAAAATCTAAATTAGAGGTATAAAATATTTACAGTTTTAAAATATCAAAAGCAATAATGAATAAATAAATAAAGACAATCTTTAAAATATCACAAACCCCTAAGTGGAGCGGCAGGAATAACATCAGAAAGGTCGAGGTGACCTTAATTCCGTGACGATACCTTTTAGAGGTGTGTAGAAAAGAAAAAAGGAATAAATGTTGCTTCTAAAAGTTTAAAGAAATTATATGGAAAGAATTAGCGGTATGTGCTAACTCCGTTTTCGTTTCTCTCTAAGTTTTGCATGAAACAGGTTTTTTATTTTATGCTTGAAGGAGTTTGTGAAATTTGTGCTAGTCGTCGAAACTTGCCTGAAACAAGAAAATTTCAGTCGTCAAAGCCGGTCAATCTTAAAGAACTGCTCCCCGTTGTTCTGTTCGGACCACCCAGAAAACAAATAGGAAAAAAAGCTTTCACAAATCACAATGATCCACAGAATTCGGGAAAATTCCTTGATTCCTTTTTGCATTGTGTTGATATGCATTAACTTAACGTAAATATGCTTGTAAAAATATCCGAGTTAAAAATCCATGGAATTCGTATTTACGAAGCGTTACCAACAGGACATAAACATGGCTTAACGCCCCCCCCCTACCCGGCAGGAAGTTGGGTATACGCACATCGGCCCCCAACTGCCTGCGGAATTAGGCTTTTTATGGT
>JAYJMH010081229.1:0-10112 GCA_036873815.1 Phacellophora camtschatica | reverse complement strand
AAACCACTGGGTGTGGTCAACGCGCCCATCAAATGTTGGGCCCCCCCCCCCCCCCCACTATTCACATGCTTCCTATGTCTCTGTTGATTTGTACTGATCTGAGTTTATATTTGATTGATTTGTACTGCTCTTTTCAAGCATAGGGCTTCGTCGATAATTATATCATGGTATTTTGTTTTATATGTACTCTTTTAACATTGTCATTATTTAACAGAGTCAGATCAGGCAAATTATCATCGACTCTACCAAGCAAAAGCGATGGTAAATAGTGAAACTGCATGTAGTCAATTTTAAAAATGCATTCAAGTGGCATCCTAGAACAGGGAGTGCCCCCTCACTTTTTGCAAACCCTTTTCATGTGCTCTTTTTCATGAGAAAAATTGAGAAAATGCTCTTTTAAACCGCCGATAAACTTGGAAAGTGCCCTTCTGTAATCACAAATTTTTTATTTTTTATTTTAATCTTGAAAAACTATATTAAAAGAACCTTTTTTAATCTTGAAAATTAAAAATAAAACATGCTATAATTTGGAAAAAAGTTCTAAAAAGTTCTTTTTTAATTTTGAAAAAATCAACAAAGCCCTTTTATATTAACTGCCCTCGCTTAATCTCAAAAAAGTTAAAAAGAGATCTTATAAATGCCATCAAAAAGCTGTCGTCTGTTGTCATTGCGTAGAGCAAAGTCTTTAGCTTTTTCAGATGGAGCATGAAGAAGGCTTGATCAAGTTTGTGCGGCATTTGTGTATGCTCAGAATTTCGATTTTCTATTTCCTCAAAATCCGTTCAAAAACTTTTAGGGAGGGGTAAATTTTCCATTTCTTCGGGAATGATTTCTTTATCATTTTTAAGAAAGTTTCAAAAAAAATTCCTTCGGTCTTTTTTTCAATTTTCAAATGCTGAAATTGACCACAGTTGTTAAATTACTGCTTGAGATACTTGATTTTCAAAAATCCCACGACAGATTGAAATGCCAAAAGGGCCTTTTCCAGTCTTTTCCGAGAGTCTGAAGGGTGTGGTTAGAGAAGATGTAAATGGGGGAACCCCAGAGCCCCGTCATAAAGCTTTTCTCCCCAGTTTTTGACCTGGTGACGCCACTGATTGGAGATACCACAGTAGGCTGTATTACATAGAAAAAAAACCAAATTGGGCGGGATGGAAATTAGAACGTTTGATATGAGATAACGAGCAGTTGAGTTAGAATATTCAAATTGTATGTATACGTTTTATAGGATATATTGTATATATACGTTTTATGGGATATATTGTATATATATGTTTTATAGAATATATTGTATATATACGTTTCACCAATCTTTATCTGAGGAACAGCAGGAAAGCAGCAGTTTATTAGAATAGTTAGCATTTTAGTTAGCGTGAGCCATTAGCTAGCTTCAGGAATAATTTGATGACCTTTTATGCAGTTTATTAATGTTGTTGTGTTTTAAATAGTATTTGAATATGCATTTGTCATATTTCAAATAAAATTAAATATGTTGCATTGTTTGATTTAACTATATGCTTATATAAAGATCATTGCTATAAACAGAAATGCGAGAATAGCACTTGGGCATGGCTCTAATAAAACTGGGTGTGGTCAAAGTGCCCTAAAAATGTTGTGCCCCTCCACTATTCAAATGCTTCCTACGTCTCTGGGTTGAGCTAAACAATGGAGAACAATAGGAATAGCATTGACTTGTCTTGGCGAATCTATTTATCGAAAGTTATTTTGTATCAGCAATAGGAATGTTTGTAGGGGCGGATCCAGCAGAATATGGCGACCGGTTTTATATTGAACAGTAGGGGGGCCGGGAAATTTTTAGCGACCATGCTCTTTACTTTGGTTTCCCTGACCGGTTTTTCGAACCGGTGAAACCGGTCTGGATCCGCCCCTGGTTTGTTGTTTTGGCATTTTTCCTAGACTTGCCCAAAGTCTATTTCTTTTTAATACAAATTGACAGCTGAGAATGTCTTTTATTTTACTCCAGCAACAAACGGAGGAAATTCGGAAGAAAAAATGAGGAGGAGGAAGTCAAGTTCCTTCAGTTCCTTTTCTGGAATTAAGAAAGAAATACCGGCTGTCCCAAAAAAATGGCTATGGATTTGATTGAGTCTGACAATGAAAAATTACTTATAATGCTACGAAATGTTTTTGATGTTACTCACTGATCGTTAACTTAATCTAAATTCCTTGTTTGACATTTTTGGTGCCTTGTGAGTTGAGATATTTATTTCGAAGTTGAAATTGTGCGTCACCCTCAAACCAGAGCTTATACTCAATTAAATCCGTAGCCATTTTTTGTGACACTCAGTCACTGATCTAAAAAAAAAGATATCTGTAAACTGATCTCTTTTTTTTAGATCAGTGCACTCAGTAGACTTGGGGAAAGTCTATATTTTTCCTGAAACAATGCGAGCCACAAAGATTCAATCCAATGGCCATAAAGCTACTAATGGTGCTGGTGCAGGCAAAGACAATAAATGATGGCCACTCCACAACAATGATTTTTCTAAGGAAAATTTACAACACCACACACATCGCTTTTAAAAAATGTTTTGTAGAAGCTCGCTGGCTCTAACAGAAAACTTTCGATAAATAGATTCGCCAAGACAAGTCAATCCTATTCCTATTGTTCTCCATTGTTTAGCTCAACCCAGAGACGTAGGAAGCATTTGAATAGTGGAGGGGCACAACATTTTTAGGGCATTTTGACCACACCCACACGGGCTTCAACGGGAGAGCTATCTAGATACACATGAAACAATAAATTACAAGCGTCTACCTAAGAGATTAGAGTTTTAAAAACGGAAGTACATATTAGAAGCGTGCAGCCTTTTGAAAACATCAATACGACCCTTTCTTCTCATTAAAATCTGAAAAAATATTAGTGGCCAATTGTTACGCCACGAATTCGAAGTTACAACTCCCCAACTGAGTTTACAACTCCACAAAATGGTAACAAAACCACGTTAGAATAATCCCTGCTCCCCAATTCCATTGCCCTGCAAAAAGGTTTTACAGTTCTCAGAAAAGGAAGTTAAAAATGAGTATATTTGCTCGTGACTGGACTCACCGTCACTGATTGTTCCATATTAGTTTTTCCCCATTATGTTATTTTTCTATATCTGTGCATGACTATGATCTGTGGCATTATTTATGTTAAGACGCTTTTGCCATTGTTTTGCTGGAATGTAGGAGTTGTCAATTTGCTTGATTTCCTTTCAAACAATGATATAGTGGTTAGACAGAAATTTCTTTGGTTAGATATCTTCTAGACTGTGAAGGATAAAGTCAGATTTTCGTTGCTCTTGTGAAAGGAACTTTATGCAAGTACGGATACAATTTCTAAACAAGCAGCATTGCACACCAGTTTAATTATAAAGCACTGACTAACATATTGTAAAAAAGCAGGGATTTGGCACATCAATATTCAATATTCTAGAGTCATTTCTTCAGTTCTGTAATCTTGGCCCGAAGATGTTCGATGGGACAGGAATTGCTCCGAAAATCAGAGAAAGAGGACTGGAAGAATCTCAGAAAAGCAAAACTCGACAATTCTTTGTAAGATGCATTACTCAAAGCGGTTCTCCAATGCGAAATACTCACAAATCCTCATGTGATGCAACAATTTTCGATGCTTTTGATAACGTTGGGAATTTCATCGATGTTGCGTTGCGGATATCGGTCGAGTATGGGTCTGAAATTCTAAAGAAAGGTCAGAACGGAGAAGAGCTTATCATCGCTCAATACGATTTGGAAAAAATCAAGTTTTGTTTTGTCAATGACGAACATCCAAATGTTTATGCGTTTATTGCGGAAAGAGGAAGCAGAATGTTGTGCAATGCTTTTGAATGCACCGGCGAGGCCGAAGCAAGAACTATTTTAAACGAAATGTCAAATGTTTTTAAGTCCGGTCTTCAATTTCGAAAAGAGGAAGCAGAAAGGAAAGAAGCCAGATTATCTTGGTATTTCAAAGGTTTTAAAATGCCAATTTTTACTCGCAAAAGTAGCAAGAGTTTTGACGGTGAAAATAGAGATTTGGAAGAGGAAGGCTTAATGGAGAATTATTAAAATTAACATGAGAGGCTTGGTTGAGATTAGAAGAGTCACCCATGTATATTATTCCTGTTCTGTTTCCTGGGAGGAGAATTTGAAATAGTTCAGATAAGATATCACAGTTATACATAGTTTATAACATGTTTATTACGTAATACAATGAAATGGTTTTAAGAAAGATCAAGAACCGAAGAATAGCCGCTGACTCATGATAACCACTGACCAGTGATAACCGCTGACGAAAAGAATCACATACATATAGTCAATGCGAAGTGCAAAATCGTTTTTTCGTGTGCAACCTCCCAGGATGTTTTTGGGGGCCATCCTCTAAAGATAGAAACATATTTATTTTATATCATGTATTTCTTTCATGTACTAGAATTTAAGTTGTGTATTTGCAACTCAATTTGTTTTAATTTTTCTCTATATTTTCTGAGGCTAAATCGATATTTTACCCTGAATTGAAACGGGTAACAAACTCCCAGGAGAGGACTTGCATGTGGGTAGTATGTTTTTGGGGTGTTATAAAATGCTTGTATTCATTTTTTTGGATTTCCAAGTCCTCTTACCTTTTTATTAACTCTGGGGGATGGGAAGGCGTTTTTTGGCTGTATAAGCTTGAAATCTTACACATGTGCGAGACGTGAAAATGTCAAAAATACGAGGTGCCTCTCAACCTTTTCTGGATTGTAGGCGTAATGTTTCATAGTTTATGAATAACTTTCTCACACTAGCGGGTTCCAAGGCAAATTTTAGCTCTGGGTAGAAAACTTGAGCAGCAGACCCCTGTCAGATCGCAAATCATATCCTCCAGATTCCTGCACCTCTGCCACTGGGGAATCTTTTTAAAACTGGGAATCTGTAAATTACATGAATATAGCATTTCATACGAATAAGGCTTTAAAAATTTTATACATTTTATACAACTCTTATTGTTTTGTGATTTCATAATTACATAGACTGGCCCTAAGAATGTGGTCAGACTGAAATCGCAATATGGTCAATTTTTGTCGGGTTTGTGGGTTTTGGTATGGTCTCAATGGCCCCAGGGTCCTAGGGTCCAGTTAATGTAACATGCCTTGCAATACATATATAACGCCCAACAAACACAACGCAAGGACAAATGCTCTAAAAGAGCTGATATGAATAAGATCCCAAATGAGTTGTTATCATTGAGGCCCTGTCTGTTAAACAAGCTAGTGGTATTCGCAAACAGTACCCTAAATATGGCATAGTCCATTAACAGTGCCCTAAATATGGCATAGTCCATTAACAAGACCCTAGGACTATAGGACCATCGGACCATTCCATGAATTAGCCGGACCATGGGGGAATCAACCTACACTTTATAAGCATGCGCATGGGTAATAGGACAGACAATAGTTTAAATAAATTTGGTTTGCAAGGCCGACTTCGCAGAAGAACTTTCTAAACGTTGATACTAAAATTGGCCTGATATAAATTAAATAAACCGTTCGTTTAATTTTAACTGTAGCATATTTTGTATAAAGATGATATTTTATTGATCAGTTCCTTAATATATAGGTACTATCGGCTAATTACTAAACAACATACAAAGACTAAAAAAGATAAAAGAATATGACGAAAGTAGACAAAACGTTCGTTGGCCACAGTAAATTGTAGTGTGGGGGTTTTTTTACATTGAAAACCGGTGTGGTAATAAAGAGAAATTTGTCTAATTCTTCTAATTATTTCAAATAATCTTTCTAATTACTGTTCATTTCTAATCGTTTTCTTGATCTCTAGGGACCGGTCATTAAATATTGCCACAAGGGTGGGGGACTTCCCATTTTTTATGACAGGTGTGTGGGGAGTTGCTCCATACGAGACTACCCCAACAAATATTCTTTTTAATATTTCTGACATAGAAAGGTATTTGTCAATGCTAACGACCTAAAAAAATATTTGAAGCTAAAAAATTTGCAGGATAAACTTTAGAAGTCAACATCTATTTTTGTTTTTATTGTTTTCCTTTTCAAGTTTTATTTTTTTTATCGCTGTTCAACACCAAAAACAATAATACAATTGCATCAAATACCTAAAAACAATATTAGAGATTTTTGGCAACCCAAAAATATACTAAATTTTGGCAACACCATATCGTGAATTTTTGCAAACAAAAAAATATTAACATTGTAGCAATGCCCTAAAAAAATACAAAATCAACAATTTTTTACCCTAAAAAAATACTCCGCACATACCTGTCATGAAAAATGGGAAGTCCGCCCTTGGAATATGGCAAAGGGGCTGGAAGGGAAATTGGGAGTCTTGAATTTTGAGATGCCTTATTTAGAAATTTTGAAGTTGAGTTATTTGAAATTTGTTTATGTAATGGAGAGCCACACTGCTGGTGTCCTCTTACTGTTTGCATTTGAAATGAATGTTGCCACATAATTATGTGTTTGCAGTGTGTGTTGGCAGTCAGGAGTTTCATATCCTAATACAAGTTAAGACCCCGATGATTGATGTACACGATGACAACAAGTATTGCCGCCATTACCAGATTCCTGCAGCACCCTACTGCAAAGTATTAGGAGATTCCCCCATCGGTTGATTCATGGAATGGTCCGAAGGTCCTATAGTCCTAGGGTCTTGTTAATGGACTATGCCCCTGAATATTCCACACTAATCCTTGTTCTTGTTATAACTAACAAATAAGTTTAGTTATCATTTTTTCCCTTTTATTGTAACTTTTAGTTCTTTTGTATTGTAGTTTATCATAGATTGTTGTTGCAGTGGCAGCCACACATATTTTTTTCATTTATTTATTTGAACTTGATACACAATTCTAAAACAGCTAATTAAAACGAAGGTCCAAAAATAAACTACTACAACTGCTCTAATACAAGTTACCATAATATGATAAATATCTATATAATGTAACCACAAGATTGTGGACATATTGTAATTAGGTAGTCCTGCTCCAAGACTATTTTATGACTTTCCCCGTCTAGATATTCTGTCAAACAGTGGAAACGTCGATTTGCGGAGTCTTGGAGCATGGGTTTCAGGAAAAGTAAAGATTTTTCTCATTTTTTCCTATATTCCGTGTTTTGATTGTGCAGTGACAGGGAAACAAGGGAACAACGGACGGGGGGAAGAAGACCAATGTAGAACAGGTTGAATGAGAAAAATCGAAGTGGGAATAAAATGAAGACTTTACTTTTCCTAAAGCCCGTGCTTGGAGCAAGAATACTTGCAATACAACTTGCCCGTTCAAAACTTTTGCTAAAAATATGTTTGTTCCTTCAACATACAACACTGGTTCCAAACCAACATACTAACAAGCAATAACAAGATGCTCATATTTCCATCTCCAATATCAAATTAAGACCACAACATTAACAAGACCAACAAACAAATTGCTCGTATTTCAGTGTCAGCCATATTTAAATCAGGCGAAAACCACGTGTCTATCAAAGGCTTACAAATGAATATAAAATATTGGTAATCGAATATCTTTAGCTGCCACAAAAATTACTGAAAATTTTTCTGGATGTCTGATTGAAAATAAATTCTCAATTTATTGTCTCGCTATGTTATGAGATCTTCCTGAAAATGCAACCTCCTTATAACGGACACCCATAGGACCAATGTTACTGTCCGTTGTAGAGAAGTGTCCGTTGTCTGGGTCTCATTATTCTACAAAGATATGACTTAATGAAACTTTCGAACAAATTGTTTGTCCGTTGTCAGGAGGCGTGTTGGGAGGTGTCCGTTGTTGAGAGGTGCCCGTAAATGGAGATTTCATTATAGAATTATGTTTTGTTCAAATTCTGTCTGTTGAATGCAAGCCTGAGACATAGAGATCTTCTCAATTCCTAAGAGTTGTGAATTTAGGGATGGATTAGACAACGGATTTAGGGAAAACAAAGCATCTGCACATTCTAAGCATCACCAGATGCGAAGACCTGTTGGTTGAATTTTCTTTTCAGAACTTTCGGAAATGCGATTTAGGGTTTCTAAAACGGTATTGTCAGTGCTAAACGGGTTTTCAACATGGATTTTATATTTATCCAGAGGGATGTATACACCCACTCACGGTCGGATCATGGGATGGGAGTGTGCCGTTGAGATTTTATAAACTCACCAATCTTTGATAATAAAATTTTCCTGTATACCCATCATTAAGGTTGTGTTTTCGTTCCGACACACCCAACATTAAGGCCAGTCTAACCCATAAAGTGGAAAACGCGGAGTTTCCATTTTTTCCGCGTTACCGACTACAAACGGCCATGACGGCCCATGACGGCCATGATAAGTTCCTGATACAAATAAACAACATACGAATTTTCACGTTTTAAGCAACTAGCAGTCAGTTTGTTCATCTAGAATACTGTCACAGCCATCAAATGCGATTAGAATGCGTTCGTTTGCCTGCAAGCTTTCCCAGTCCCGGCTTCCACGCCGCAATATGACAGTATCCTGCCTATTACCCGGACTATCACCGTCTGCTTCATCTTCTTCGTCGTGGCTCAAAAGTGCTTTGAATGTCTCATCAGCTTCGCTGTTGAAACTGAATACAGATACTTCGCTGTTTGTACTAGCATTACTTGGTCCTCTTCTTTTCCTTACAAAATTCTCAGATGTTGATGATTTCATGTCTTTTGAATTAATTTCAGCATCTTTTGGGACCATCACGGTCACTGATTTCTTCTTTTTGACGTTTCGATTTTCATCAGATTTGCTCACCCATTTCTCAAATGCCTTGTGAAATGCATTCGACATTGCCAAACATAATGCTTCGGCCTGGGTGCTATTTGAGCAATAAAACGCGTGGCAAGTTGTTACCTTTTCCCTTCGTGCGATGAACACAAATATTTCCACGTTGTCGTCTGCTATAGTGCAGTTCGCAATGTGGTGTATCTTGTAAGAAAACAACTCATTGCCTTTTTTGTCTTCAATTTGGACACCCTTTTTGGCAGATATCTTCAAGACCACGCTCACTGCTGAATCTTTGTCCCAGTGTTTAACCAACTCAGTAACTGCCGCATGTGATTGCGTCTTGTCTATGCCGGACACAGGTATGCCAGTCAGACCAAGGGCTTTCAACTTGAAATTAACATCATGCTTTTTATAATGTACTTTTCTCAGGCCAAGCTTGCGACAAGCCCCTTCAAACGCTGTATTCATAAAAGCCATGTGTGTTTCATCTGTGCTTTATCTCAAAAGGGCTTTATCTGCGCCGGGATATGCGTTTTATCTGTTTTCTCCGTTCACGTGTATTTCGTCTGACTGGTGTAGTCTTCAATTTTTCTTCGAAAACCAAAGCGGAAGTTAAATGTTCAAAGGCTTCCAAGACAAAAGACACAAGGCTGTGTTGTCGTCAGTTTCAAAGGAGTGCAAAGTTGCATATCACATATATCCCACTCCTCAACAACCACATTGAACTTTGGACTCTTTGCAATTTCAACTATTGCAAAAACAAATTCTTTTGGAGAAATATTGTTCTTCGGGGAAATAAACCAATGGCTTAAACCAATGTGAAATTGTTTCAGTTATCAACAATGGTCCTGGTTTCAGGTGGGTGTCTTTATTCGAAAACCAAGATCTCAGCACGTAAAGAATGATTTACTTTCTTTGATGAAAGTTGAGATACTCAACCAGGAGCGCCTGAGCAGGGGGGCATGGCAGGCCTCTTTAAGCAAATAATTTTTTGAAGATTTGAATAGCGTTTTTTTATTTAAAGACAAATAGCTTGAACCAATCTGCTGTTATAAGTCTTCTCAAAAGAAGACAACAAATAGGCAACTACAGCCAATCTAGCGACCATTAACTAAACATTTTCCTGGGGGAGCATGCCCCCAGACCCCACAGAAGATGCGCCAGCGCACGTTCACGCTTATCTAAAGCCCTGTTTACACTATGCAAAACTAACCTGGGTTGAACCGTTTACACTACAGAACATCAAAATATAATGTAAACGAGAAAGTGGGTTGAACCCGGGTTTCTTTAATTGATGCACGCGCAGTGGCTAAAATTGTCCAAAAATTAAAATAGCGGGAGATTGTGGTGTTTTTGGGCTTCAGCTTTTCAGT